>JAULJZ010150474.1:0-10021 GCA_032270985.1 Heliamphora pulchella | reverse complement strand
TATAAGTTATTAGCTTATTATTTTATTAGAAGTTTATAAGTTAGTTTATTATTATTATAAGTTTATTAGTTTTTATAGTTTATACTTTATAATTTATAATTTATTATTATTTTTATTAGTTATTATTATTTATTAGTCATATTTATAAGTTTAAACTTTATTTGTTTTTTAGTTTTTAAATTTATACTTTATACTTTATAAGTTTATTATTATTACTTTATAAGTTTATACTTTATAGTTTATATTATTAATTATTATAAGTTTATTAATTTATTATAAATTTATTATTACTTTATAAATTTATAGTTTATATTATTATAAGTTAGTTAGTACTTAGTTTATTTTAATTTTATTATTTTTTACAATAAATTTGAATACTTCAAATAATTACATAATTTAAATGCAATAAGTTTGAACAGTTGAAATAATTAAATGATAAATTATTTGAAATTCAAAAGGCGGGCCAAGAGCCGGGTTGGCCAACGGGGTCAAAGGGGTAGGCCCAAACCGGAAAAACCTATATCCGAGCTCGAGCTTTCCTTGGGCCGGGCTTGGTCCGCACAGTACTGGGCCTCGTGCCAAAATTACACCCCTACATAATCTACACAACCTTATTACATAATGGCCTACTTAGAAACATAAAAAAAAACCCTAATTAAAACTACCAAAATAAAATATTACAATTCAGAAAATTTTGATTACCGTTACCAAAAATAAAAGATCTCAATAGAATCAAAATAATGATATTGCCAAAATTACTAAATTCTTAAATCTTAAAATACTTCATCATATGCCTTCTCATTCCCATTAGGGAGGAATGTAGTAACAAAAAATTCTCTATGCATAAAAATCACATTTCGGCCCTCCTTGATAACTAATTTAAAAGCTAGCTTTTTAAGCTAAAAAGGCTAACAAGTTACAAAGTACGTCGTTTGGTAACTTACTTAGCTTTTTAGCTAACGAAGTAGGCCATTCAATAACTACGCTTTTTGGACTTCTAACTCGTTGTATCAAATGACAATATTGTCGTTCATGAATATGTACTAAAAATAAAAATGATTAGTAATATGTAAGAAGGGTATTTCTTACTTTTAATTTGGATGTGATATGAATTGGAGTGCAAGAAAAAGTTAGCTTTTGGCTTTCAGGGGCAACGCAAATGGCCTTCTTTTTTTTTTACATTTTTTGCCCTAAAAAAAACTAGCTTAAAAGCCATTTACCAATTACGGCCTTCTTCACAGAAATTTTATAAAATAAATCGACAATTAGGGAAAGTAAAAATCATACCAGTAAAGATAGCGCTCCTCTCTTTCTTATTCCATTCCATTTACAGCTCTTCTTTTGCATGATGAAATACATTGTAACAAGGTCGTGTGTATTATAAAACAAGGGGGACCCTCGTGGAGGATGATCCATTGCAATAATTGCAACACCACAGCAGGTGCTCTAGGGAATAGATAAGCGGAGACGGGGTTCTAGAAGTCCAAAGTAACCAGCTAATAGCCAAGTCTAAAAAGTAAAAACCGAAAAAGTCGCAATCGTGACTATAGGAGCAGACGCGTTTGGTGTGCTCAATAAAAGATTTGTGGTCAATGCTTTCACTCGTCGCAGGATATCTTGAAACTAAGGACTTTCAATGAATCAAATTAGCATCTCCTTTCATTGTATATTTCTTAGAATAAATCAATCTAATAGAAAAAAAGTCAACTTTCTTCTTAGTTTGTGATGCATAAAACGTCTCCAATAGCACAATGATAAACCAACAACATGTTAGCATTCCAATGATCCAGTCTAGTAAAAACAAGCATCAAATGGAGGAACAAGATTTATGCACGCCTGAATTCTTACTATTAATTGCATTTGCATGATAAATGCTAATGACTTAACGCCACACAGTTTATGGCATAAAAAGAAAAAATCCTTAAGTAGCATGCAGCTCATGGCATAAGGAACATCAATGGATATTCCATGCAAACCAGAATACTTGCAATAATGAATGTGCTCGTAAACATTGCGTTATGTGAGCAAGATTGATGATTCCAAAGAAACATAATAAAGGAGAAAAGTAAACACAATATAAGGCGGCAAAACAGCCCCCAAGCACGGTTTAGTTATAGATGAATAGCCTAAAAGAATTGATGTAATTGACCACAAGTAGTTGATATTTATCAAGTTAATGGTACACATGGTATAATTCTAAGTTTATAAAGTTTTTTGGATTCAAGGATCAGGAATCATGTTTCTTCTTTTTTTTACTCTAGGTGTCCAGGCCAACTTGGGCACATCTCGACTAATCCCGAAAACCTGAAGTTAACCACCAAGCAAACCTCTAGTGGCCTTAACAATTAGAACTTGTGACCATTGAAGAGCAAACCTAAGGTACGACCAGCTGACCTAACCCCATTGGTTGAAACCCAAATGATTTATTTCTAGTGGCATTCTGCATTTCCAAATATCATTCCATTAGCTTTAAGTCTTGAACACTTTGTCGACCCCATTATCGATGGAACCTTCCTATTCTGTGTATATCTATGTTGTAGACGACTTTATGGCATAAGAAAACTGCAAGGAGAACTTCAAATGGAAATTTAACGACTTCTAAATCTAAGCAGAAATAGAACATCCAGCTCACGACGTGCTTCGAGTTCAAAAAGCCTCTCCTTTGCGCAAATAAAAATACCAACAAACATTGCACTGTGAAAACAGTAGAAACACAACCACCCGTGAATATAGAATCAAAATCCAGCTACCCAATGTAGTATCAGCAATTCAGACACAAAATGCAAGCCAAATGCCATATGTAAATCAAAATGAGTGCAAGAATACTCAATAAATATAGCACATTTGCAATTTAACGGATGTCAAAACAAAAAAACCGAGTCTAAATTATCAGCTCTCTCGCCTCCGTGCAAACTCCGAATCACACGAGATTTAGGGTTGAAGCGCCAGGAAGAAATTCCAACAAACGTGGGCCAAGATGAATTGGAGATCTAAAAGATCCACACCAAAAAAAAAAAAAAACCCAGATTTTCAGACGCGAGTACAGACGGGGTAAAATACGAACCTGAAGCAGCGGATTGGTCTTGAGATCTTGAGAATGCCGAATCCTTTTGAGCTGCAGATCGATCCGCCAAACCAAAAAACGCATCGCGAAAGCTTTTTGGTGATTGATTTCAACAGAAACACAACAATGAGGAGGGGGGTCCGTGCCCGATCTTTTCGAGGGGGAAGCGACGATGGCCGGCAATTTTCAGGACATGGACGTGGGAATTGTCATGGCCATGGGCTACGGAGGGTGATTTTGGGTTTTCTGTTTTTTCTTTTTCTTTTTCTTTATTCTTTCTTTTATTTTTCAAATCAAACAGGACTTTGTTTTTGGTGAATTTGAGTATTGGGTCCCACCTCCACGAATTTTGGAATTGTATTCCCGCCCTGTACCGTTTTGAGATTTTGGGAGCGAGAAAACGAGTTCCACGGGCTGGCATTTGTAACTTGTGCGCTTGCTTTTTTTTTTTTTTTTAACCAATCCATTATATAAGAAAACTCCGGAGTTTGGGGAAGTTTTTCCAATTATTTAAAATATTTTTGAGATTTTAAAAAAATTTAAAATTGGTAACAACTGCAAGCAATTATAATCTTCAAAAGTCTAAACTAAAAACCCGCACGTTGTTATTGTTGTTATTTTCACTAATCGCAATAAAAAATAGCGTTTTCATCTGAAATGAAAGATAAATAGATAAAAAAGTTAAGAGAAAACCAGAGAGATAAAAAGAAATCAGGAACGGTTGTTGGACTCTTTCTGATAAAAAAAAATCAGGGAGATTTATCTATTCTTTCTATTCTTTCTATCCCTTATTTCAAAGCATTATAGCTGCTTCTTGAAATGCTTCAAATTGAAATCATTATGGAATACTATTTGAACATGACTTCAAATGTCTTTCTTTCTCTTCAAAATTCTGTATATAAATTGATTATAGAGAGAGAAAATAAAAGATGCGGGTAAAAAACGAGAAGGGGTAAAAAGAAAGGTATTGATTTAAGTGCGGTGTACGTGTCAACTGACATGCTTGTTATTTGGTCTTTTCAAAATCATCCGAACAACAAACGTATTTTCACCTCTTTCAAAAGGTAATTATTTGTTTAATTTAATTTATTTCTATAATTATATTCATATATATGTATACTTACTTTTATTTTTAAATCTGATTGTTATATGTATGCCCCATTGATTATATTTATTTTTCATAATTAGATTACATTATTATGTATTTCGTTTAACACTTTATACAAATATTGCGTATTATTTTTAATATTATGTTACATATATTGTTGTATGTTATTTTTTATATTTTATTTAAAATTCATGTAATCTACATGTAAATTTTCGTGTGAGTTAAAATTAAAATAAAATTAAATAATTTTTAATTGTTGCACACGCATCGCGTGAGCCCGACTCCTAGTATTTATATATATTAAAGTTCCATTCGTTTTAATGTAAAATATTTTTTTAATATAAATATTTTTATTTTAAAAAAGTATTTTTTACTGTTTGTTATTGTTTGGGATAGTTTCTTTTTAACTTTTTTTATTTTTATTTTTGGAGTCTAAATTTTTTACTTTTTTGATTCATCATTTTAAACGGATCCAAAAGTATAGCTGTTTTAACTAGAATTGAAAAATGTTCACTAAAAATGAAAAAAGCTTTAAAAGTATCATTATTTAAGGGTTTTTTCGTTTTATATGAATTTTTTTATTTTTTGATCTTTTTTAAACTTTTATAGTTTCTTATTACGAGATAAATTTAAAATGTATTATTATTTGAACTAACATAAAAAAATTCACTGAAAACGAAAAAAGTCCTAAAAATCTTAAAGTGGCTTTTGAAGCCTTTTTCCCCATCTTATATGAACTTTTTAAATTTTTTTGTCAATTTTCTTACCTTCTTAGTTTATCATATCTAAAGAATATCATTGTTTGAATTAAAGTAAAAAAATTTACAAAATAGAATAAGTCACATAAAACAACCTTAAAACATTATCCTAAATCGTAGTCACCACCGCCGTTGACTTAAATATCTTCATTTTGGAAATTGATACAAAATAATTAAAGAAAAAAATTTCATCTTATGATGTAAAATATTTTCATTAAAAAATTGTTTTACTTACTTTTTGTTACCAAACAATGTAAAATAGTTAAAATATTTTATCAAAAAATATCTTACGTTAAAACAAATTATTAGAGCCTGATAATTCGTAAGAATAATAATAATAAAAAAATAATAATAATAATAAATCAAATTAAATATAAATATACATGTTTGTATCTTATCTATTTAGTTCAATATATATATATATATATATATATGCTCAAAAAACTCAATAAAAGGCTTTTTGTCAACCCAAATTTTTTTTTTTGAGCCAAACAAGGCCTTATATATATTTTATGTATCAAAACTAAAATTTTATAAATCTAATTTGATTTAAAATAATATGTTTATATAGCTTAATTTAATTAATAAAAACTATGTATAATAATTTTTTATTAAAAAGCTTATTTTAGATATTTTGCAAAAAAAAACTTATTTTGACTTGTGTCACTTACGTGTATGCATTCAAATATTATAATAATGCTTTTATACTTAAATATAATGTATCAACTATACTCTTATTAATTAAATACAATTCACAAGAAAAAGTGATTATTTTTCTATATAAGGCTTATTTAAGTATTTTTTTAAGCAATGTAGTATTTTATACCCTTTTACACATTTATATATACAAAATCAAACCAAGATAGCCCCCACAGAGCCATCTTTCTTCTCCTTTATCATTTTTTCTACCCATCTTTTTAATATAATCTCAGCCATTCACCTCGTTGGCTGGCCAACATAGTCAGATATAAAGTGATAGTTTGGAAAGAAAAATGATGAAAAAAAAAAACAGAGAGAGAGAGAGAGAGAGAAAAGAAGAAGAAAGAAGAAGGGAGGAAATGAGAGAAAAAAGAGACTTGGTGTGATTATTTTGTTATTTCTTCGAGAAAAGCTTCTTCATCAAATTTTCTTATTTCCTTTCAAACACATTCAAAGTAAAAACTGCATATATATGCATGTATTTTTATGTTAATCTTTAGTCCTCAAAACTCAAAAGAGGTTCATAATAACAAATTATTCATATTTTAGTGAAGATTCATAATAGTTGTTTTCATTTACTTTCCTAATATATGCAATCTCAATGTAATATCTCCAAAATTTCGGTCAATGATAAATATCTCCAAAATATGTTAACGATAAACGTATCAGTACCTCAATGACAACATGTTTTCATTGTTGTTGGTGCGTTGCATTATAAAAATTAATACATTAATCATTAGCAAATATACTTTATTATGGATACTAATACATTTATCATTTACATATGTGTGGCAGGATCTTAACAGACGTATTGCACTATAAATATTGATACATGTATCATTTTTATATATGTTGGAGGATCTTAGCAAACGTGAAGACCTGTTGTAGTTGAGATACAGATACATTTATCGTATACATATCTGTTACAGAATCTTAACAGACGTATTCCTAAATATATAATAATACATTTATTATTATTTATATGTGCTACATGTTATTAACATAGGTGTTACAACAAAAAAATGTGTCTAACCCTAATAAGAAGAGAAATATCTTCGCAGTCCAAAAAATGAAATTTTCATAAAAATGATCACAATTTTAGGAAATTCACACACAAAATGATTGCTAATATTATGGCATATTCAAAACCAATTTCGAATGTTTAAAAACTATTCAGTTTGAAATATCCCATATAAAAATCCGAATTATTGACTGAAATATTAGGGATATTATGTTTAGATTGCTTATGTTAAGAAAGTAAATGGAAACAACCATTATGGATCTCTACTAAAATATGAATAATTTGTTATCATAATGGGAACATCAAACCACCACTAAATAGAAATAAACTGTTATTAGATTGAAAACAATAAATCGTGTAGATGTTGGTATTGATGTTAAGTCTAGTTATTTTAAAAACTTGTGGGACTAAGACACCGTGTGGAATATCTTTTTTTATATGATTTTTTTGTCTTTTAGTGAAATTTTTATGTTAGTTTAAACGATGATATTTTTTAGATCTCTATCGTTATAAGAAACCTGAAAAGTAAAAAATTTTGATCAAAAAATAAAAAAAGTTTAGATAAGATGAAAAAGCCACTTTAAAGCTTTTATGTGGATAAAGTGATTTTTTTTGTCTTTAGTGAATATTTTTCAATTTTTTTCCAAAATGACTATATTTTTAGATTTATTTTATCATGATAAATCGAGAAAGTAAAAAAATTAAACAAAAAAATCAAAAAGTTCATAAAAGACGAAAAAGGACAAAAAAAAATAAAGGAAAAGCTAAACCAAACAAAGCCTAAATCCATTTTTAGAAAAATCAACGCTAGTCCTAGTATGGCCTCCAAAAATGGACTAATCCTCACATAACTCGAATATTTAGAGTAGTTTTTTTATTTTGTAGTTCTTTTATAAATGTAAAATATGGCTTTATTTTTTATTTTTTAAGTCGTAATGTTTGGAATACTTGGATGAATTTTTTTTATTTTTGTGAGTAGAGTTGACTTTTTAATTGAATGTATTATAGTTATTTTACTAAAAATATTAAAGTGCTTGGGATATGTATGATTTGTTTTCCCTTGGAAAAAAAATGTGACTTTTTAAAGATGCCAAACACAATATCTTAAAAGGTTGTTTTTTTGCGGCAAACAAAAAATCCCATTTTTTAGAGCTGCCAAATAGGGCCTTGTGTCATGAAACATGATTAAGTTAAAAAAATCAATAAGTACCTAAAAAGTTAAAATTTGGTGTTAATTTGTCAAAATCCAGTGAACACCTAAAAAGTTAAGAAAAAAATAGTAGAAATAAACATGGAAAAAATATGAGTAAAATAGAAATTGTTAGGAATTTAATAATCCTATTTTATGAATTAGATTTCCTAATTATTTGTGGTAATCTAGATTGTATAATAATTGTAAAACTGTTAACTCCTTTAAAAGTCTTGTAGTTGGATTAGCATAGAATTCTTAATTTGTTTAAATCTCTTACTTGAATTGTAAGTCTTAGAAGGGTTCAGATTTCTTGATTATATGTCTTAACATATTAGAAGGTTGACGTGCAAGTCCTGAAGTACAAAGTACAAGCAATTTAAGCAGGTTTGTATAAGAGAAGATAATGTTAAATGCAATATGCCACATGATCGCTCGAGCGATCCCATAGCAATTTTAATTTGATTGAAACTCAAAGTACATGAACGATATGCCTATATATTGGTGCATACCCTTGACTCAAATAACAACTTTAGTACATTAAAAATACTGAGTTTCTAAAACATAATCTTAAGTAACTTTCGAGTTCCCATATCTCGAGTTTCTAAAAATACAATACTTTTAAGAATTACTGAGAATTCGGTGTAGTGGTGATCAAGTAGATAACGGTGTACATGGATTCAGCAAAATAACTTAAGACGTTTAAATTGAGAATTCGTTCAAATTTTGTAAGTGAGTGTCTTGTAACTGTTCGATTATTTAGTGTTCGATTACTTGGACTTTGATTAATCATGTAATTTTTTATTCGAGTTGAGATTTTTCGCGTAAAAGATTGCGAGCCTTTATTTTGTGTTATTGATTTATTTTTATTATTGAATGCGATTGCCTATACCTAAAATAAATTAACGGCTTACACTATTTCCATTCCACTGCACATAAAATGATTCAAATATTATTTTTTTAAAAATGATTTGAATTTATTCTCCACTTTCACAAGTTTAAAAAAAAATCCTGCATATTTTGTCGAAAATAAAAGGCTACAATAAAAGACTGAAGAAGGTTGTAGAAAAAGTTTTTATTTTTTTAACATTTTTTAGAACTTTATTGCCAAGTGAAGAACTAAAATGTCTATTTTTTGCTCTTTCTTTTATTTTTTTATCATTATCATCCTATTCAAACAAACCCTAGAGGAACCATTTTCTCAAATCTCAAACTTTGACCACCAAATCTAGTTTAGTATTGTGCGTGGTACAAATTAGTTAGGGCTTGTTCAGTACAATCGGGACCAGGTACACTGGCCCAATACTAATGATCCCGAACAAAATATGGGCCAAACTCCTCGCCGTCGAACTCATCAAAAGCTCCATACTCCGTCGCTGAACTCCTGCAAGGCAGAGAACGCCGTTAGCGCCTGCCGGCCGGTGATGACCGGGAGGCACTCCGACGCTCAAGTTAGATGTCTCTCCAAAAGGTTTCTAGTCCAGAGTTTGGGCTAAGAATTGCGTACATGTGGTTTGAGAGTACTTTCCTTTATATAGGGGTTGAAACCCCATGAGGCTGAATCCTCATAGGATTCTGCCCCTTGATTCTTTAGAGATTTGATTCCTATCCTCTGGATTTTATTTTGATTTGTTTCCATTCTACTTATCCGATTAAATCGTATCAGGGATGAAAACTTAATCTTTCCTCCTAAGTGCCGACATGGGCTTCATTGGTCCGGACTACCCCTCTCTGGGGTGGGCCGAACTCATATGGCCCGAACAACTGGTGATTCATGCTTTTTTGGGTACCGGAGTCATTTGTCCTGGGCTGGCCCCCTTTTTGGGGCCTTAGTCCTATTTAATTAGGCTGGACCTTTAGGCCCACGGTATTTTGTTCCCCCTCAACTGCCCCCCAGCTCTGGTTCTTGGTTGGTTAGTTTGCTCGGTGAAGAGCCAGAGCTTTAAATCTTTGTTCGATCGTGCTGTTCGGGTTGTATGTTAAGTAATGGAGTTACAAGGGGTGTTCCATTGTTCGGAGACCTCTATTCGGTTCCTCATGTAATGGTTGGGCTGCCCAGACCTCTTGGGCTCCTCTCATAAATGATGACAGCTGATCTCGAGCCCTGCTCTGCAGACGTGGCGTGCTCTGACTGGATCCCTGGGGAGACACGTGTCGTTCCAGGGAACAACGTTTGTAATAA
>JAULJZ010150473.1:0-10021 GCA_032270985.1 Heliamphora pulchella | reverse complement strand
GGGCGGGGTTGATACTGTGATATGTCAACCTAATTTTTTCACCCTTACATTTTTACATTCCCTTTTCTAACAAATTAAGCTTTCAACTACTTGTGTGATTTCAATTCAAAAAGCTGCATTGAACTTAAATATATGATTCAAGTATGATTTGGGGTTCAGTGTATCCATCAACATGCTTATGCTTCCTATATAGTATATTATTCTAAAAACTCAATCATACTTGCACTTAACTATGGAGCTGAACCGATCATAATATATTTTACAAATCAAGTTTTCATTTCAAAAGCATTCATGAAATTCCAAAGATCAAATACAACAAGTTTATGAATGAAGACGAGATGAATGCGAGAATTTATTGTGCTTTAACACAACTTTGTATAACTTTGTAGTGTAATGATTTATTGTGCGTCAACACAACTTTGTATAGCTTTGTAGTGTTTCATTACAGATGTCATATGTCCATATGTTTGCATTAGTAACCTCAGCAAAAATAGTAACATATCCTTGAATTTATTAGAAATTTTAAGTCACCCGGTGTGAAGGGTGATAGGACAACCCAAATTTTCACACCTTTTTTTTTCAATCTCCCTTCCGAAAAATATTAACCTTTCAACTACTGGGGTGATTTAAATTCAAATTGCTGCATTCAACTTACATATACAATTCATTCAACTGTGGTTTGGGATTCAATATATCAATCAATGTAATTAGGACAGTGCACGGGTCTATACGGTTCGGGTTTCACCCCAACCCGTCAACCAAACCAAACCAAACATGTCGGGTGATGCATTTTACAAATCATTGTCACCCGTCCATGGTTTTAAAACCTTCCGAAACAGCTGCTCGGTTTGGCGGGTTGGTTTGATTGGGTTCGGCTTTCGCAATTGCTAGTCGCTAGCCGCACAACGCACTGCGTCATTTGAGAGAGAGAGAGAGAGAGACCGTCGGAGGTGCCGCTTAGGGTTAGGAACTTAAGCGGTTAGTGATTACTAATTAGGGTTTCGAGCTTCGAAGTTCGAAGTTTTGGGAAAGGGAAATCGCTCGCTGGAGCTTGGAGTTGTGTGAGGTGCCGTGTGATTACTGATTAGGATTTAGGGTAAACTAAGTTCTAGCCTCTACTCTAGCCTCTGGGTAAGTAAAGAGACAACATTGATATGTATATTTGGGTCGGGTCGGGTTCTCGAATTTTTGAGGCCTCCACCCGATTTTGACCCAGAACCCAATAAAATTACTCTATTTTCACCCCTTTTCGACCCAAACCAGTTAACTATCCGACTGTTTAGGAAAAAACGGGTCGGGTGTGGGCGAGTTGGGCGGGTTATCGGATTTTTGCTCTCCCCTAAATGTAATATACTTATTCTTTCTATATAGTGTATCATACTAAAAACTCTATGGTACTTGCACGTAACTACAGAACAAAGCAGATCATAATATCTCATTAATTAGTTTCATTTCAAGAAACATTCATTCAATTCAAAATTTCAAATACAACAAGATAAGTGTATGAATGAAAATTTGTGTGGGGATCAGAGTGTATGATGTTTTACTTTAGATGAGAAATATACTTTAGGCAAGAACTCGTAAATTGATCTTTTCTGTGGCTGACTGGACTTCATGTTGCTCGACAAAAGCTTAAGCTAGATCGTTGAATATGGGACACTGGAACTTTTTCAAGTATCTGCCCTCTAGGCCTGGTCGACCACAGCTCAATCTTGGTTGATTAAACTTTAGCACTGGAATTTTCTGAGCACTCTAGATCTTTGCCACAGTTAACTAGGTGAAGGTTTTGATTGATTAGTCCAGACACAACTTGGGCTTCTTAAATCCTCTTCATGTCTTCTTGGTCCATCCTTCCTTCTAAGTTCTTGTATGCCAATGAAGCTTCTCCTAAGCATCCTCCATGCTGATGAAGAATACCATAGCTTTGGGCTTTGTGAGTCCACCTTATGCCGATGAAACTTTCCCATGATACTGGTCTTTATTGATGAAGAACTCCCATACTGCTGACAATACCAACTTGGTTCTACTTTATGTTGCAAATTCAAGTCATTACCAATGCTAACTTAGAACCAATAATCTCTTCCATTGCCAATTTCATGACAAAACCCCACAAGTTGGAATTCAGTTCTCATATCCATACCATTCGTATATCTGTCACACTCAGTTACAAGTATTTGAGGGAAATAAAATGAGATACAATTAAAAGGTGCACCAAGTGGCCTTTGGCCCAACGGTATAGGTGTTTGCGTCCAAATGGGAGGTTGAGAGTTCAATCCTTGCTAGCAGCAAGGTGTGGGTATAATGGGTGCGTGAGTTTAGTCATTCAGAAAAAATAAAAAATTAAAAGGTGCAATAAAAGAATCTATCAATCTTTAGACCTGGTGACGCTCCCCAAGTCCTAGTAACTGCCTTGCCCCTTGTCTTGTTGCCCCCACAAGGACAAAAAGTACACCAAAACATCTTTTCCCCCTTTTTGTTAGAAATTGCCAAAGACTGCAATATAAGGCGGGAGGTAAGTAAGCTCATAATGAAGGTCCTTATGCATGTAACACTAGTTCATCAAAATATGTTGCCTCCTTATTTAATTATACATTGTAAGAATCCTCCCTTGAGCTGTAGTTTGACACAAAGAAGGCGACTTTAGACAGTGATCCACCCTTCCAAATACAATTTCAACAAAAAGTTGACCCTTTGTAGCTTGCCAAGCATTTGTAGAAACACTTTCAAAACCCCTTTTATGCGAAGCCCCCATCTGATCAAGTCATGTTCAATTCTTCCACCCATATATCCATACCGCGCTCCATGTGGATTCCCAACTAGTCCAACTCTCAGTCCTATATATTCAACAAACAATATATATTTCTTTATTCAATTCATATATAATAAGATAATTTGATGAATGAAGGTAAAATGAATATGAGTATTTATAATGGTTTGGAACTACCCTTGTGCCTACATCTACTTCTAGTACATCTCATCAAAAGTTTAAGTCTCTTGTTTTTCGTAGTTAATTGTGTGAAATAGATAATTCCCTAGCCACTAATCAATCTCTCGTTTCAATCAAAAACCTTTTCATCCATGAAGGGGTTTTCATCAGCCTAACCTACAACCTTAAAAATCACAAATAAACAATGAGTTAGGGTTTACTTGGCTCAACCTAAAACCAACAGCTGCCAATCACGGCATAGACAACTAGATTAGGCTTGCTTGACCACGGTTCTTTAGAATCAAGGTCTAACCCCGGGGGGGGGGGGGGGGGGGGGGGGGGGCTGGGGATGCTCCCCCTCCCCCCCCTCCCCTTCCCCCGAAAAAAAGGGTTTTTAGAAAACTCCCATTACCATAGTAGCATTAGTTATAAAGAAATTTTAAATTAACATAAAGAATAAAGAAATTTTTAAACTAATTAATATGGAAAATCACATTAATTCATCTACCTTTTATCTATTCTTTTCTCAGAATGAAAAGAACATCTCTCTTGTTTTTTTTTTCCATGTTAACAATTATTTTCCTCACCGAAGTTCAACAATTTGCTTGTTATATACCAAGTACAAAGACTTATGCAATTTACTAAAACTACACATCTTCTTGTTAATAAATTATATATTACAGAATTTGCAAGAAAGACATTTAAAACATGTAAATATTAATATGATTTGATGGTAATATTGGCCGTAAAGTAAAAAATAAAGAGACATATATATATTTTATATTGTAAAAGAGAAAACATTGTATCAAAAGTATACAATCTATTTCTAAAGATTCTGCAACATATTTTTGATTTTTGAGATACAAATACGAAGTGATAATTGTTTTACCAAGAAAGAGAGAAAGAAATTACTGTCCCACCTCTAAGTGTAATGAATGATATTTAACGTCAGGAGAAATGACAACGATGAATTCGAATGTCGGCAACATCCCATACAATAGTCCCTTCTTCTTATCCTCTACAAGTCTTTGGAATTCTATATCATAAATCCTAACATAAGCTTTCATACAAAACTCTTCTTGTTCAAAATCGACAATGAGAAATGTTGTAAAACTAACGATTTATGAGAAATAGTAGTGGTTTTGCAACCAGATTGGAACAACTTTACATAGAGGTAACTTCCTAGACGTGGGCTTGAGAGTTGGGATAGAGCTTTAACACGTGGTTTTACCAAACTTAGTGCTGACTTGTATTATAGATTTACCTTTTAGCCCATTTAACTAATGATAAATTTTACATATTTACCCTTTTAGTTAATATTGACCCTTTATGTTCCGCCCCTTTCTTCGGACCCCGCATACGCAGGAACTTCGTACACCGGGTTACCCCTTTTACCCTTTTAGTTAATGGAAATGGAAGTCTTGGCACAACGGTAGAGTTGTCGCTGTATGACATGGAGGCCACGGGTTCGAGGCGTAGAAATAGCCTCTTGCGAATGCAAGGTGAAGTTGCTTATTATAGACCCATCATGGTCCGCCCCTCTCCCCAGATCCCGTATACGCGAGAGCTTAGTGCACCAATCTACCCCTTTTTACCTTTTTAGTTAATGGGTGAGTGGTGTGACAGGGTTTCACTGGAAACATGGTATTACCCCTACTGTTTACTTATTATAATAGTATAAATATCTTAAAATTAAACGAGTTTGACTCCTATGGTTTTTTAAATATGTGAAAATATATTAGTTGCCCCTCTAAGATCTTTTAAAAATTATTCGCCCCATTAAGTAAAAGCGTGCGCTTGTTCCTATCTAGAATGTCTTTGAATGAGGCAAAGTATGGGTTTGTAGAGGCTCAAGTGTATATAATGAAGTGCCATGTTTAGATGAGTAATTTTACCTTACACTTAGGCACGAGCTTAGAGTCTTTGAACAGTAAGTTCAATCAAAGAAGTGTTGAATGTGTCTCAAGCTCACTCTCTCACACACAAAAGGTTAAGTAAAACTCTTGAGAAGACAATTTGAGTGTTGTAAGTATATGTTCACTTAGCTAGTTTAATTTTCATCAATCTACTCCGGATAAAGTGGTGGGGGTATATAACCAACTATGATGCACGGATGCGGATGCGGGTGCGGGTACAAGTATAGTAAGATATGATATGAGTACATCCGTATGATGAAATCTAAAAAAATAGGTTGCTGATACGACTGTGGTATGTGGATATGAAAAAAAATAGATATTAGATCTTATTAGCATTAGCATTATCATCCCAACATTGTGTTTTTTGCGATTGCTAGTTTGGACGGCAAATAGTGATACTTTATTTGTTTAGATGACGATTGCTATGGAAATTATATTAGTTAAAAGGTGTTTTCAACAATCTCAAACTCTAAGAGAAAGTATCAAAAGATGTAATTTCTTATACAACTCTAGATTTTTAGTATTTTTATCAAGTTAAAGAATTTTAAATATGATTTCTAACACTCAAATTTGTCTTTGTATCAAACGAGACTACATACTATTTACTTTAGTATTCTTTCAATTTTTTAAAATTTCATATAAGCCCCAACATATCCACCCACGTGCTCAAAATGTACGAGTGCCGTACTCAAAAGGTACTGGTGTACCCAACAGCTGAAAAGTACTAGATACTTTTTTGGCATACCCTGTACGTATTTTCCCGTACTGTATCCGTACCATACCCGGTACTTGTATGGCAATATTTTTCAAGTACCTATGCCTCATAGATAGTCAAGCCTCCTATGGCTAGTTTAACAGTTATATTTTTTGAAATTTTGGGAGGATAGTCCACCAGAAAGCTAGATTGGTTGATCACATGCTGCCTGCTTAACCACGCTTAAAGTTGGTCGACTAAGCTTGACCTGGTCTTTACTGACTTCACGTTGTTTGATGACAGCTCAAGGTTGGATGACCAACCTCGAGCACTGGGAGTTTTTTAACACTCCAGACTTCTGCCATGATCAACCAAGGCCAACCAGTGTAGACTGAACTTGAACTTCTCGAGTACTCTTCACATCTTCTTGGTCCTTCTTTTGTCCTTTACCTCTTCATATGCTAATGAAGATTCTACCTAGCATTCTCTATGCTAATGATGAACTCCCAGTCTTTATTCCTTGCCCAATCCATCTTATGCCAATGAAGCTCTCCCGTAGCTCTTCTCCATGCTCTGATTAAGAGGCCACCAATTCTCCATGGATCTGGGAGATGCCTATAATGTCAAAAGTAATCCGTTGTTTCTTCGTGGTAGGAACATTCCACATCATTTATGTTGAATAAGAAGATAGGGAGAGTATTACTGCATTTTCCAATCCATTACCCAACAGCTTTGGACATGCCTACTTGCCTTGAAGTGTCTGTGCCACGTGGATTGAATTGATGAACCAAACCAGTTAAGCACCTAAATATGATTATTTTGATCCTGTTTCTTTAGTTTAGTTATTTTACTGTGAGGTTGCTTCTTGTTGTATCTGGTGGTTGCTTATTTTTGTGTGTATCTTTATTGGATACTTTTCTTGTATAACTGAAATTTTATATGTTGTCATAGGAGGAGAAAAAATCGGCGGCAAGCCCTCTGTCACAGTACGTTGCAACTCTACACCAAAGAGCACAGCAACGAAACGACTCGTTGATGGAATCCAGGTTCATAAGCATCTTATATGTCAATTTTTTTTTTCGCCCCCTAGTTTTGTGTTCAAGGGGTCACTAGTTCGAGTCCTCTTGGGATCACAAGAGATTTACCCAATAGTTAACTTCAATTCCCAACTGTCCAAATGCAAGGTAACTCGAGCCCAATTGGGCTGGGCGGGAAACATCTAGGTTATCAAGAAATAATAATAATAATTTCATGTTACTGCTTTATAATGGGCTGTATTTTCCAGTGTTCTCGTGGGTGCGGACTCATCTGTATTTGGAAGTAAGATACCAGAAAATGAAGACGACGATACTAGAAATGAAGAAAGCATTGCTGCCTTTAGTTCCTCGTGGTTACCTGGAAGTAATTCCACGTACGGTTACTACATTATCCTTATCTGTTTCTCCCTTCCTTTTGCTCTCACGTTTCTTTCTTATTTTATGGCAGGTTTGTTGTTCTACGTCTGACCGTGCTTATTATCTAGCAGGAATAAGCATCCTAAAGTTGAGGAAAAGAGGAAAAAGAAGAAGAAAGAAAAGGAGCGACGGGAAGAGGTGGCTTTGGATGAAGATGTTGTGGAGGACTTGATCCTTAGTTCGGATGAAGATGAAGATGAAGATGAAGATGAAGATGAAGACACCCCCACGCCGCGGCCAGACATCAAGTCTGAACTAGTTTCTCGAAAACAGCAGAGCAAGAAACGGAAACCATCGCCTGAGTCGTCACAGAATAAGGCTCGATTTCATTCCAAAAAGTCAAAGAAATGGAAACCATCGGCTGAGTCATCACAGAATAAGGCTCGATTTCATTCCAAAAAGTCGAAGAAAAGGAAGAAATCAAACTGAGAATGCATTTGGTGATTATCAGTTATTTCTTGTTCTTATTTCTGCCTTTTTTTTTTAAACAAGCTCTTGTCAATTTTGTTAAGTTATTAAATGAGCTAAACGTACTGTATGTTGTTTATTGTTTGCTTTTGTGACATTCTATATGTTTGTTTATTTGATCAACATTGACGTGGGAAAGTTGATCTTATTATTAATTGGCACTTGGCTTTTTGGCTTTTTAGCCAAAAAGTTAAAAAGCCTACACAGGTTGTTTGGCAAACATGTAAAAGAGTTAAAAAGTCAAATTAAAATACTAATCCTTAAAAAATATTATTTAAACTCTTATCTAATTTTAGAAGACAATAATACTTATACTCAATAACGTATTTACTATTAATTTCAGTCATATGTAATTATAATAATTAATTATATAAAAGTGAAATATTGTTTAATTTGAAAAAGAATTATTTTTTTATCCAATCAATTAATTTTAAAAATGCTAGTTTAAAAGTTAATTTACTATACAAGTTATTATTAATTCAAATAAGGTTTTTATTTTGGCTAGAAAATAAAGAAGTTAGATTTTAAGCAAGTTATTAATCAGGCCTCTTTTATTTGATTGACAATTTTCTAGGAAAGTTGAATAATATGAAAGTTGAGAAGTTAAAAGTTATGCTACAACTTATTTAAAGTTATGTTTACCACAAGTTAAAAAAGAAAAAGCAGAAGCCATAAATAGCCCTTTCAAAATGTACTAAACAAGCAATGTGTTAGACCATCTCTAACAATACTCCTTATAAGTTATTTTAAAGAGTCATAATTTTAAAAAAATAAATATATAATAAATTGGGACTTATAAATATATATAAATGAAAAAAATTCGAACTTCTCTTAAAGAAGGATCAGACGAATGAAAAAAATTTGGGCTTCAGACACCCTCACCTCTCTCTCTCTCTCTCTCTCTCTCTCTCTCTCTCTCTCAGGGGTGAACCCCGAAGCTAACGATGAAGACCACTAGCAAGACATCGAAGCCTCAGCGATTACCTCGCTGGAAATTGAGGAGCCCCCAATACTCTGGCGCCGGAGCGAGGTTGAAGGAGGACAGAGCTCCGTCGGGTAAGCAAAGCATACCAGTTGGATCGCGAAGGGGGTTTTCAGTGAAGCAGACCGTTTGGAGCCGTTGGGAGCAAGGATTTTCAAAAAACTGACCGTTAAGCATCTCGTAAAAAATTTGCGTAGCTCGCCATTTTTGGCGAACCATTTCTGTCAACCCTAAACTGGCGAGTAGGATAACGAGTTGGTTGGAGTTCAAATTTTACAATATTCTCACCACTTTTTTCAATGGCGATGTCGTTGGAGATGCTCTTAAGGTTTCAATTGAGGGGTGTGTTTGCTACTGCTTTTTAACTACTACTACTAGTTTTTTTTTCTTTTTTTTTATTCAATAGAAGTTTCCTTGTAATCTTTTGGGAAGGTAAATTTCTTGCCCTCATGTTTGGGATAATTTTTTTTTTTTGCCTTTTGTTATTCTTTCTTTTCTTTTTTCTAAAGCCAAAAAATGGATACGAAAAAACTGTTTTTAAAGCTGAAATTTAACTGTTTTTTCTAAAGCTGAAATTTGTTTACTAAAATGCGAAAATACTTTACAAAGCTTTAAAGTGACTTTTTTATCTTATTGATTTTTTAAAATTATTTGGTCAATTATTTTTTAATTTTTAAATTCCTCGTCACTAGAAATTTTAAAACTATACTCGTTTAGCCTAATGTATAACAGTAAAAACCATATAAAAAAAATTGCTATTCCAGATGGATAAGTTTCCATTTCAACCCAAGTTTGATCTGGATCCAATTTGACTTATCCTAAAAAATAAAGCACAAGACCCAACGTCCACTACTAGACTACCTGCAAATAACCCGTCAATTTATTTTAATTTGTTAATTTGTTTTAACCCGCTAATCCAACCTAACCCAATTCAATCCATGGGGTTGTGTGGGTTAATGGGTTGGGTTGGATGAGGTAGGTTAAGTAAAAAAAATAAGAATGATGAATTGGTTACGGGTGATATTTTTTTAACCTGCCATCAACTTAACTCGCCTAAAATATATATATATATGTGTGTGTGTGTGTGTGTGTGTGTGTGTTATGGATTTTGACCCCAGTTTAATTCGTTTTTAGTTTGGCAAATCTGTAATAAATGTTTATTCATATTATTTATTTTATTCGTTGATATTTTAACACTTGTTCTTTTAGAGTTATAGTTTGATATTGCAACACAGCGGAGAAGAAGTAGAAAAAGACAAAAAGCTGCATGCAGTGTCAGACCGATCGATCGGTCTTCAACAGCTCTCAGTTTCAAACATCTGCAACAAAGAACTGCAAGTGTGAAAAGACCGATTGATCGGTCCTGTGCGCGTGGCCCAGTTTTTAAGTATTGCTGTTAGGATTTTAGCTGTTGTTTATAAATAGGCTATTAGATTTTTCTTTTGGTGTAGTCTCCTATTATTTTATGAAGACCTAGCTGCTATAGAGAGCCTATGAGATTTTTCATTATTCTCGCAAACTAGTCTATAACTTGATGATTCATTAACTTCCGCTTATTCAAGCCAATCATCAAGTCAATCA
>JAULJZ010150472.1:0-10021 GCA_032270985.1 Heliamphora pulchella | reverse complement strand
AAAATGAAAAATTAATTTTATTAAAATAAAATTAAATACTAAAAATATGATTTTCAGTATACCAACTCTAACATTCGATCCTCGTAAATTTGATGGGCTACATCTATCAGGAAAGAGCTAACCCGCCCGTCTGAGGGTCCTAAGAGGAAGCGAGCCAGAAGACAGATGCAAAGAGCATGCTGGCGCTGAAGCTAAAAAGAGAAGTCTCCAAGGGACTCCTGAGGCCCAAAGTGGTCCACGATCCGAGCCAGATTGAGAAATTCGTCATGAGTAATAATAGAAGCCTCACGCTTAGAGTAACCACAAAGCTGCATCAACCTGTCCCTGGGACTTGAGAAAGGCGTGGGAACTATGACCTCTTCTCGGTCCGAAATCTCCAGAATAGTCGAAAAGTCCTCCACAATCGGACATAACTCCTCAACATCAAAAGGGAATACATGCACCTCGGGATCCCATAGCCGGGCTGCTCCTCTCAGAAGATGTCAATCAACCTTCAGGGTTCGCAGAGAGAACAACACATTTAGATCAAAGTTAAGGAAGTTCTTACGTTCAACCGGAGAAAAGTGGCTCATCAAGTCGACAGAGAGTTGTTGTAAGAGTGGGCCATGAAGGATACAAGAAAAATACAAGATATCCAGAACAGTGGGGGTCTGGAACAGCTGCCCCCTTTTATAGATCCAGAAATGGAGGGAACCCACAGAATCAGCTCCAAGTTTCGCGCTAAAACCCTTTATTGTGGCCGCCACCTTTTTCCTACAGCCGTCAACTTGTAACCCAATGGCCATCAACTTTCCCTCCCAAACCTTATGGCTATGGCATCCCAAAGTCCTGGTCGTAAACTTTTCTCTATAAAAGTTCAGGCCGCCATATCTAAACCAAACGGCCATAGGATTATTTCTCACGATCATAACCTTTTCTATGCAGAAATTTTGATAGTTTGTCTCTATTTTGCCAATGTCCCCCAAACTGTAGTTATGAATCTGTTAGCAACTTGTAACAAAAAAGCAATTTATATGGCAAGACCACAACACATGAATCACATCATCATGCATAATAAGAGTTCATGCTTTCAAAAGTAACTTTCATAAGATAATAGCAATAAAACATCCATGATAATCAAAAAGTGTAAACCATAAGGCACGAAAGCCTAACCCATCAAAAGTAAAGTAATGTGCGTATATGTATGACGTGGCACGTAGGCCAAAGGAATAATCAAGGGCATGCAGGCCCTATCCATCGTATCTATGCAGTGCGTCAAAGAGCAGTATGCCTGTATGTATCAGTGTATGCCAAAGTAGTGTATTAGTGGAACATTGAGCATAAAAAATCAGTGTATCTGTGTAATAAGCTGAAATAGTGTATTTGTGTGGTGCGATGAGGAAGAGTAACATAATGTATCAAGCGGGCACGCAGGCTCAAATTAGAATAGGCGCACAGGCCTCCATGTACAGTAAAGAGAAAAAGAAGGTAACAGTAGTTGGGCAACGGTGGGATCATCACTCTCGCTTGGTCCTCTTCCTTCGGACCACGTAGCCTCCCTAGGACCACTCTCTAAATGACGACCTGGTTCCCTCCACCTTCTCCTCTGAGCTATCAACCGTTTGTGTAACGCTGGGGTCCAAGCTCAAGATGAAAAAGTAGTAGGAGCAGAAGCAGAAGTCCGCACATAAGGTGCAGTTGGGGCAGAAGGTGCCGTACGACCGCCGTGAAGCCTCGGTCCGCTACCACACCTACGCTGAAAGAAGGAAAAAGGGCCACATCAATTAAGGTAAATAAGTATGAGTAGAAAGGAAAAAGTGCAAGAATCTAAATGTGAGATATAAAGGACTTGAGTACCATAACAAGGCCATCCCGAGGAGTAGGAGGCTCCATGCTTTGGGCTCGAAAAGCAGCGTCCCAGCGATGAACCAATACCTTCAACGTAGAGATCAGGCAAAATCACTTGTTGCACCACTCCTGGGCCATCTGTCAAGAGAAGAACCGAATCAGTGCAGTTAGATATCAGAATCAGTACATACATGAGAGTCAATACAGTCGGATGTCAGAACTAGTCATCAGTGAAGAGAATCATTGCAATCAGACATAAGGGGTAATATAAAAAACAGAAGGAAGGATGTCATACCTGCTCAGCATCGAGGGAAAGAGAATCTCCTGGGCCACTAGCTCGGGGATCCAAATCTGGTGAAGATTCTCGGCTACGAAGGTGTCCACTGTCCATGGAAGCTTGAGGTGAACAGGGCCTGGGGTAGCGGGAGGAGGACCCCACACGACAGCACGTGCACCCATGGTAGGCATAAGCCTTTCTCGGGCAAAGACCGTGTAATCATGATCCTTGCCCTCGATTAGTGTGGCAGCAACAAGGCCCACCATGGCTTGGATAATCTCGGCCATGCAGAGCATGTCAGTCTGACGCATCCCCATCGGAGGCGTCCTCGGGATACGAAAGTGGTCATACCCTAAGGACTGCCGAACAACATGATCGCCGAGGTACCACTCTCTACAGAATGGCCCCTCAATTAAGACGCGGGTCCGTGTAACCTCGCGACTCCGCATCAAATCGGTACCAGCTCGCTTCTCCATGCCAATCCATATGTCCTAGCAGACCTGAAAACTAAAGAAGCAAGTCAATGTATGAACAAGGAACGAAAGGAACAACTCAGCAAGAGCAGTAAGTGACTTACCCAGTCAGGAGTGAGACTGTCCAGGAAAAGGTGGTCGTCATCTAAATCCTTTGCACCAGGCTTCATACCCCGATGGCATCTGGCCCATCGAAGTGCCCAGGGGATCATGAGGGGAACATTGCAAGAGTTCACTGGCTGGCGCATACCCAGGAACTCGTAGCCCCAGAGCTGCAGAAAATCGATAGAAGCGTCAATACAGTTGAAACATATGTGTAGATATGGGAATGGAAAATGAAAGCATAGAAAGCAGGGAAAACAGACATACCTCCCAGATACGCCAGTATCCACCAACGCTCAGATTGGAGGTCCTGGTGGCCGCATTCCTGTTTCCGTACAAGGTGGCTAATGTGGCTCCTCCCCAGTACGATCTGGTCCACTACCACTTTGGCAGCGAGATAATGGAGTTGCACTTTGTTCTCTAAGTTTGGGAATAAGGCTATCCCAAACATATAGAGAAGGAATGCACGCGCCACCCACTCGAAGTGGTGGACTACTGAGCAGACAAAGTGTAATAATCTTTACCTTAGCAACCAATAGAAATAAGACACGCGTCAACTATAATTTTTCGGCCCAGTTAATTAAACTCATTCGAATAATATAATATTTGACAGTTAGTTATAAAAAAATAAAAAATAATAAATTAGTAGAAATTCTTCAAATAAAACCTTATAATCTTATAATCTACTTTGAAACCGAAACTTAAAATCTTACATCTATTAAAATATTAAATAATTAAAGATTAAGATTAAAGTTTATTATGGGGTTAAAAAAAAAATTCATACAAATTCTATGAATCATAAAATAACATCAAAGGCTTCTCTCGAATTCGTGGAAATTTTTTTGTATTAAAAAATTTGCAGCTATTAAAAATACTAGTTATTGATAAATTACAATAAATTATGTTAAATAAATAGAAAATTTTAGTGAAGACTTTAATTATACAATAATTCATAAAAATACATTAAAAATTTATACTTAAATTTTCAAATTTTTTTTAAATTAAAAATTTTACATCAAAAATTTTATGAGATATTAAAAATGATTCACCGTACAATTGGCCGATTGTGCACATGCAAAGCAACACTTGTTGGCCACCTGTCCATACCACCATGTTTTTTTTAGGTAATTAAGTTGGGGAAGGGGGCTTGGACTCTCCAAGGTTCGAACCTTGAGAGATAAGATAAAACTGAGCAAGCGTTGGCCACTGCATTGTCTCCACACTTCTTGATACCACCATTTTACTCCATTCTCAGGGACAAAACCAGTTGGGATAAAGGTATGGTCAAAGAGAAAATTTAAGAAGTAAAAAAATAAAGGAAAAAGAGTAAAGAAGGAAACGAATTTTAAAGAGAAGTTTTAATGAAAGAAGCAAAGGAAGAGAAATAACCGGAGTAAAAACCAGAAAACGCCACCACGCCACTCCACCATCGCGACAGCACCACTGCTGGGTACCCACTGCCCCTGCCACTCTCCGCCGGAGCCGCCACCGCCCCCGCTGGTCGCCATCGATGCCACTCCACCCAATCTCTCTCTCTCTCTCTCTCCACCACACACCACTCCACCACCATGCCGCCTCTCCCCTCCCTCTCACTAACCACCAAACCACCACCTAGCCACTTCACCGCCACCACCGAGAACCCTCACCTAACCCACGCTATGCATAAGCAATGTGTGTTTGATTGTAATTCTCCAAGATTTTGTCTTTCTCTTTCTTGCTGTGAAGTGGCTGTGAATGCATAAAGGAGAAGATCTATGCGTGTGTATTTGTAATTGCATGATGGACCGACCACTCGAAGACCCAAGGGAATGTTTGGTTAATTGCAAATTTTATTTTATTTTTTTATAAATTTCTTGTTGCTAAAATTTAGAAAGTTAAAAATAATTAAAAGAATTATATGAAAAATAAATTTTAAACAAAAACTCAATAATAAAAATTTTATAAGGATTTTTTAATAAAAAAAATTAGAGATTGAAATATAGAATTTTAAAAATTTAATAGAATAAAAAGATTTTTCCTGTAAATTTCTAGTTAAAAATTAAGCCAAGTTCTAAGCTTAAAATAAATATTTTAAACTATTTTTTTTAATAGAGTAGCTTAATGGTTTGTTATTAAAAAGGGTACAACATTTGATTTTCTTTTTTTAGAAAGTAGCTTTTTCATGTAAAAATAATAAAAGTTTTAGAACTTAAAGAAATAAAGAATTTTGTTCTTCTTAGACTAAATTAAGAATAAATTAAGTTAATTTAAAAGATTTCTTTTATACCTTAAATTTTACTTTCTTTTTAGTTAAGCCAATTTTTAACTAAAAATTGGAGTTTAAAAGTCAAGGATTTTAATAAAGAATTTAGCCTTTAGACTAAAATAGAATTAAAGATATTTACTTAGTTTTTAATAAATTTTAGTTAAGTTAATTATAGAAATAAGATTTTTAGATAAATCTTATGCATTTTTAAATAATTTTTTAGTATTTAATTGAAAACTTAAAAATTTACGAATTTATTAAAATTTATTAAAGTAAATAAAATATTTAGCTAAGTTAAACACAATTCTAAGATATTAGTATCCTACACTTACGTGTAGGTTTGATTGCTTGTTAGACACTGAGTTCTTGTCACCAAAGGATTAGAAATTTGGGATCAAGAACGAATGGAGAGTTTTGTCACGCCTAAGTCGATGTGAGAGTATTTAAGTATTATTTTGTACAAAAATACATGAATTATGCTTTAAATTTGCTTTATATCTATGTTTTGGAACATGAGAAATTGTGATAACATGATCTTTTATTTAAATGCCATGATATTTTCAAATATGCTATCTATACCTTTTAAAAAGCATGCATTTGCGATAGAAATATTTTTTATCGATATTATGAGATATTGTTCCAAAGTGTCAAGTTACAAGGATTTTCGATCATTTATATCCCGTTTGGAGAAGTTACCCAACTATGGGTTTTGTTTGTCCCTATAGGGGAGGTTTCCCATTAAGCGGGGATTTTTACCTTAAAAATTTTTGGGTTAAGTCTCATGTTATAGCATATATCACTCGTGCTTTGTGGAGAGTGGCATTCATTTCCTCTGTAATTTTGTGGTTGCAGATGGCGGGAATAGTTAAAAGATGGTCCACTACAGTTGTCAGTTGAACGTTGTTTTGTTAAGAAGTATGAAACTTTTAAACCAGTTGGGTGTTTGGGATGTAATATCCCTAATGTACTTAATACCTTTGCTCCAAGAAATAAAGAATTCTAGTTTGACTAGTAAAAATGCTTCGTTGATTGCTTTAAGTCACATCGGTTTTCGGTTCCTAGAGAGTGGGTGTGACACAAAATGACGGAATGTTTTCTTCAGCCATGTGTATCGGATGCTCCCATTGTCAATGGAAGGGGGCATGTGACCAAGAAGGTGTATAAGAGCCGTGGGGCTCCGACAGATGTCAAGATCAAACGGGATCGGGTCGCTGCCCACCCGAAACCCAATAATGAGGGAGAAGTCAAGGGGAGTGAGTGTGACCTCGAAGGTGGGTAGATGGAAGGTGTTGATGGTGTCCTACCATCTCTCAGTCAAAGCCGTGAGGGTGACTCGGTCGTTGCTAGTCCTCTCTAGTGTGGTGATAAAATTGCCGAAGCCTGCCTAATCGACGATCTCTCTGCTATGGGGAGGGAGCGCCATGTACCACTCCAAAACATCTGAGGATCCGTTGAAACCTTAAATACGAAGTCACTCCTGAAACAAAACAAAACAAACAAATCAGTGAACAAAGACAACAACAAGAGTAATAATGGAATCAACAAGATAACGAAAACGAAACAAACAAAAACAATGACAGGATCAAAATCAAAGTACGTGACAAGATAGCCGAAACAAATTGACGATAATCAAAGCAACATCAAAATGAGTCCCAAAACCAACCTACGCAACTCGGGCCTTGTTCTATTTTCAAATTTTCGTGGAAAGTTATCAACATCTAATCAAATTCAAAGTTCGATTTCCAAACTCAAAGAACGAGACTTAGAATAAAGATTTAGCGTCAAAATCTCATTCCTTTTTAGCCCGAAATCTTGCCCCCGTTTCAAAACCAATAACGACTTCATCCGATGAAAACCAATTCGCCAGGATCCAACTTCAAATTTAACAGAAATCCGACTTCACTCCTATTTTCAACTCAATTTCAAAACTCGATAGTTTCGCAAAATTTGAATTCAACCCCTTTCAAATTCAAATTCAAAAAAAAAAAGTTCAAAATTCAATTTTCTTTCAACATAGCCCCTAATCCACTTCAAACCCATCTCAAATTCACTCTCGAAAACTCAATCAAATCCATTCCCAACTCAACCTAACCCAACTTCAACCTAATTCGACTCCGTCACCAACTATTCAATTAATTGCGTCTCAAAATCAAACTCAAATTCAAAATTCAAATTTCAATTTAATTGCAAATCAACATTTTAGCTCATTAGTTATGTTTCCCAGTTCGAATTAGTCTCTAAGTCTGTTTCAAACATGTTCTAGACCCACGTTTTTAAACCTGATGATCAACCCTATTTCCAAAATTAGACCTAACTCAGAGTCAAAAATCAAGCCTAACCTATTTCAAAATTCAAACCCGTCCCAAAAATCTATTCTTTACGAATCTAAGCTTGTTTTAACCAAAATTTCATGTTTGATTATAGGTTCATTTAAATCCAAAAATCTATTTTTGTCCAAAATTCAAAGGCACCGTTCATTTAAAAGTCCAAAGTCTCGAGCAAGGGTCCGTCCAATCTGAGTCTGGGTCTAAACCTAGTTAAGTCTAATATTTCCAATCAAATCAACTCCACTTCAAATCTCAATCCTGAACACCAAATCAATTTAATCCAAACGTTTGTTTCAATTTAAACACTCAAACATCCAATATTTAAGTTCAAATGCGATCAATATCTAAAATAAAAGTCAACCAAGGAGATAATGAAATCGAAACCTCGGCTTGCCTCAAGGTTCCGGGCTGAGAGATGATCCTCGCGATGACAAAGAAGAACCTCACACTCCGCGATCACGTCCGAAAGAATAAACCCCTTCATAGCAGGCTTTCGCAACCGGTGAAGAAGAGGGATGTAAGTCTTGAGATCAAAATGCTTTAGCATGCCTGGCGCGCCTCCTCCCTTGAGTAAAAGGTCCTCGTCATCACCCACGGTGCCACCAATACCACTGCCACCACCTGCGCCACTTTCGGCCACACCTTCACCCATGGCATCACCACCGCCATCTCCTCCATTGCCGCCTCCGCTGTCACTCGCACCTCCTCCACCGTGGCCGCTCGCACCACCTCTTCCACCATTACCACCACCTCCGGCACCCTCGCCAATGACCCTAAAACCTCCAACCACTGTAAATTACAACAAAGGAAGGAGATAGAGAAGATAGATCCTTTTAAAAGAAAAAATTCGAGAGAGAATGAGAGACGAGAGCAAGAGAGAGTGAGGAACGCAAGGGAGAGTGAGAGAGAGTGAGAGAGATGAGAGGAGGAGATATTCTTAGTTTGTGTGAATGAGTTTTTTTCGAACTACCCCAGACCTATGTATCTTTTAAAAACTAACGGCCGTAAAAACTTGAACCATGCCGCAACATTTCAACGTACAGGCCGTGATATTCATCCAAACGTTGCAAACGGCCATGAACTTTATGTCCAGGCTGCCATCTCCCTAGGGCACAATAGTGAAGGTCGTCACTTCCAAAGGTAACAACCGCCATGTTTGCTATGCCCCCAACGTTTGTAGACCTTTGAGCTTTTTTTGTGCACGTTTAGAACGAACCAAAAACCTTTTTGAAACCCCTATTTATATGCCCCAAAACCTTGACGATCCTCGACACGACCTAAAATTGTCCCTAGCATCTTTGGTCCTTTTCATGACCTAAAACTGACTCCTCAGCCCTCGACATGACCTAAAATTGTCCCTAACATCTTCAGTCCTCCTCATGACCTAAAACTGACTCCTCGATCCTCGACACGACCTAAAATTGCCCCTCAACCTCTGGTCCTTCTCATGACCTTAAACTAACTTGTTGGTCCTCGCATGATCTAAAACTGCTCTTAAACCTTTGGTTTTCCTCATGACTTTAAACTGACTTTTCAGTCATCGCATGACGTAAAAATGCCCCTAACACCTCTAGTCCTCCTCATGACCTTAAACTGATTCCTCGATCCTCACATGACCTAAAAATGCCCCTAGAACGATCGGTCCTTCTCATGATCTTAAACTGACTTATCGGTTCTCGCATGACCTTAAAGTTGTGCCCTAAGTGTTTGGTCTACCTCATGACCTTAAACTGACTTGTCGGTCTCCGCAGGACCTTAAACTGACTTGGGGTGTGAATTAATTTATATAGTCAGTAGTCAGTACTAAATTAATTATCCCAAATATCCCGTTCAATACACACAAAGAGTACTGGCATAGAGAGTCGGAACAATAGACAACGCTATTATCTGTTCCCTGTAACCAAGACAGGCTACTAAAACTCTATGCCACAGTCATACCGATAGTATGCCCATTTCCATCCAAACTATGAACATAAAACTTATATTCTTTAAGAACCTAAAATCTTATCTTCTGTGTGTAAACCGTACTCTACACACCAGATTAAATACTATATAGAATATCGAATATCCATGCATAATATTAAAAAAATAATTTACATTGCTCATAAAGATTCTCATAAAAGAAAAAATAATTTTATAAAATAAAATTAAATACTAAAATATGATTTTTAGAATACCAACCCTAACAGTATAACCTCACAATTTGTACATAAATAAACAGTTATAAATGAACATAATTATATATATAACTTCACATCATGACGCCACCCGCCATACAACTCGACACGACATCACATGCCACGCACCCGTCATCCGTTAACACGAATGACCCGTCCACACACCGGGACAACCAACCACAAAATTAAGCTTATCCCGAAGGCCAACACCAAAACCATAAAATCCCGGTTCTCACAAACCAACGTCCTTTTCCCAAAAGACTCACGGGCCCTAAACACGTCCAACACGGCCATCACAACCCATGATGACTACACGCGCCCAATATAAATCCAACGGTGAATGAACACCACGCGCCTAACTGTGCGCCAACATCCACGTCAAACCATGCACGTCACCCAAGGATGGCACCCAAACACACACCTGAGACCACTGCGCGACCCCCGAAACCATAACACGACCAACCGAACCCCAAAAGGAATCCGCATGTATTTGAATCGACTAATCCCATAAATTAGTCAATTGAATACCATAGGACGCCAATCAGAAACCAAAATCCAACCACCGAACCACCAAAACACACCCCAGCACTTCA
>JAULJZ010150471.1:0-10021 GCA_032270985.1 Heliamphora pulchella | reverse complement strand
TGTATAATCTGTCAGAACCTATGACCCGATCTTCCGTGCAGCATGCACTGAGTCAAATACTGGACAGAATATACGGACTATGCATTCTTTCATCACAAATATAAATATGAAACCACGAATGCAAAAACATCTCAAATGTTCCTCATTAATATGCCAGGGATCAAGAATAAAAAAAACTAAAAAACATGGTTTTTCAGTATAGATTCCTAACACGACCAGCCCAAAAGGCCCAAGCTGTGCTTGGCCGTGGCTAATCTCAAGGTCAGATTGCTGGATGATTGACCAGCCTAAGAGGCTTAACCTCTCTAATCTCGAGCTAAGGTTACTAGACTACCGACTGCCCTAGAGGCCCAAGCTTTGTTTGGCCAAGTCTAATCTCAAGGTCAGGTTGCTGGATGACCGACTATCCCAAAAGGCCTAAATTTTGCTAATCTCAAGGTCAGATTGCTAGACGACTGACCAGCCCAGAAGGCCCAAGCTCTACATGGCCGAGGCTAATCTCAAGGTTAGGTTACTGGACGATCGACCATCCCAAGAGGCCCAAGCTTTGCTTGGTTGAGGCTAGTCTCAAGGTCAGGTTGTTGGACGATCGACCAGCCAAAGAGGCCCAAGCTCTGCTTAGCCGAGGCTAATCCCAAGGCCAGCTCCCAAGGTTAGGTTGCTAGACAGCCAACTAATGCAAGAGGCCCATGCTTTTCTTAGCCAAGGCTATTCTCAAGGTCAGGTTGTTAGAAGACTGACCAGCCCAAGAGGCCCAACCTGTGCTTGGCCAAGGCTAATCCCAAGGTCAGGTTGCTGGATGACCGACCAGCCTAAGAGGCCCAAGCTCTGCTTGGCCAAGGCTAATCTCAAGGTCAGGTTGCTGGACGACTGACCAGCCCAAAAGGCCCAAGCTGTGGTTGGCCATGGCTAATCTCTAGGTCTGGTTGCTCGACGATCGACCAGCCCAAGTGGTCTAAGCTCTCTAATCTTAAGGTCAGGTTGCTGGACGACCGACCTGCCAAAGAGGCACAAGCTTTGCTTGGCCGAGGCTAACCTTAAGGTCAGGTTACTGTGGCCGAGGGTAATCTCAAGGTCAGGTTACTGGACGACCGACCAACCCAAGAGGCACAAGCTCTGCTTAGCCGAGGCTAATCTCAATGTTAGATTGTCGGGCAACTGACTGAATAAATCAGATAGTACAGTTTAAAGTTTTTTTTACTTATCAACTTGGTCAGGCAAGTTAGATGCTTAGTCAAAAGTATGAGTAAGATCATACATATTAAGTAAAACTAAGTGTAAAGAGGCAACTATTCAAGAAAAGTAAGTCAACAAGTAACACAAAGTAAGAACTTACCCTTTCTCGAAGTAGATCTCAAAAAAGGAAATACATAAGCATCCAAACAAGTCAAATAACCAACTTCCATTCAACCTAATTCAACCATTCAAAACCAAAAACAACTAAAGTATCTAGCCATCCACCATCAAAACCCATCCAATACAGTTAGGGAAGAGAATACAGGCTCGGGCCTTCATTTTGTCAAAATCGCTGATATAGTATTCGGCCAATTTCACTTGGTATTCCTCTGAATACTTGAACTTCTTAATAGCGGTCCCTTCAGCAGCCCCAAGTTTGGCTGTCAGATCCACAATCTTGGCCCTGTTCATGTCATCCTCCCTCTTCAATGCTGCCACTTGAACCTCTAGTTCAGCAACACGATCTTGGCTTGCCTTAGCTTGATCTCCAAGCTTTTCAGCCTTCCCTCCTTCTCGGTCAACTCACTTTTCACTCATTCTGAGTCCTTAAAAGCTGTGGTCTGCTCCTCTTTCAACTGATTGATGGCGTTGGCGTCATCTCAGATTCGTACTTCCCGCTGAAGACATCGCTGGGAAAGATGAATGGACCGAACAAAAAGCTACACAGAAGAGAAGAAGAAAGAGAAGGGAAATACGTAAATAGAAAATAATAGTTGATGAGTACAAGAAGGTAATCAACACTCGGCCTATACTGAATGACCAAACAGGCCGACCCGACGCTTTCTTCCGATACAAGAACTGACCCGACCCGATACCGAATAATTAGGTGATAACTCAAGTTCAAAATACACTTTGACTATGTCAGCAGAATCTCAACTACCACCAGATAATTAGGAATCAGTTGAGGATTTTATGGAGAACGAAGCGGGAACAATGTGTATCTTAAAGATCTATATAAATCAACTGAAGGCTTTTATTAAGATGGTAAGATCATTATACATATATTAAAGTCATTTCCTTTCTAGTATAATTCTAGTAGCCTAACTTAGGCATTAGAGGGTAGTCAACCAGCACCCCATAGGTGTCAAGTTTCCTTGTTCTATCCCAGGTTGCATTGGAGACTGGAAGTCAGTGTCATTCAATCGCGTGTGGTCAATCACTCTTCCTCTCAGATTGGTCCAGTATGATTATCGAGGTAACACTTTAGTGCCGTTAGTGGGAAAGTTTTCTTTCTGTTGGCCATAGTTCTAATGGTGGTAATAAGGGCTATGGAATCGGAGAGTAATTGTCAGCGACCACTTTGGAGAGACATTTTACGAGACCAACGCATAGAGCATCAGTTGGCCGATCTAGCCCATATGATTCATGACCTTGCTCAACAAACGTAAGCTCTACACCAATGCATTGATGCCCAGGAACAAACTACTCCAACAAAACCTCTAAAGCAAGGGGAGGAAGATCTTTTGCCACCCAGCAGGGTGGGATAGGTTATCCAAACCCACAGTTAAAAGAAGTTTTTCCTCCTCTACTACGAAAGCGAGAAAGAGCAGATCCCAATTAAGAGAAAGTCGATAATTACTAGTATAACATGGGGTGGGACCCCAAGCATCTTGAGGATTGAACCGAGGCATCAGCGACATTCGAAGCAAAAATTAAAGAGATGAGAGAGCAGTTACAAAATGTTGTGGAGGCCGTGAAAGGAAAGATAGCAAGGGGAGTCGATGAACTCGTTCATCGAACGAATCTTCAACTTATTTAAGCTATTATGGCTATGCCACTACCGCCTAAGTTTCGAATGCCCCAGATGGAAGCCTTTGATGGGACTAAAGACCCCCTTGATCACCTTGAAACATATAAATCCTTCATGAACTTCCATGCTGTTCCAAACAAGATCATGTGCCGTGCCTTTCCGACCACATTAAAGGGATCAGCTAGAGTTTAGTTTAGTTAGCTTAAGCTGGGGCTGATTGGAAATTTTCACCAACTAAGCACAATATTTGTGGGACATTTTGTTGGGGGTCAACAACACAAAAGGTCAGCTACCTATTTGCTAATTGTCAAACAGGCGACCGGGGAGGCCCTAAGAGACTATATTACATATTTTAATGCCAAAGCTCTCCTGGTGGATGATATCGATGATAAGGTGGCTCTAACTACATTTATGGGAGGATTATAATCCATAAAGTTTTTGTTCTCTCTATCCAAAGCCCTCTAGCCAGCATGAAGAGTTGATGGCTAAAGTACAACATCACATGAGCGTAAAAGATGCCCTCAATGCTCAGAGAATCGAGGAATGACGGGTTGAGTCTTGTCACAACACCGAACACTCTTGAACAGCGAAAGTCGATCACTCTAAATAACCTTGAGAAGTAGAGAACAGAAGCCCAAAAGAGTCTAATAAAAAAAATCCTAAATTCCACTCAATTAGTTCAAGAGGTACACACCCTTAAATACTTCGATAAATCAAGTGTTATTGTAAATCCATGATGATCTAGATTTGAAATGGCCGAGGAAATTGCAAACCACACCAAAACGTCAAAATTAAGATAAATATTGTAGGTTCCGTAAAGATCACGGTCACAATACTGAAGATTGTTTTGATCTTAAAGAGAAGATAGAGTTGTTGATCAGAAAAGGCAGGTTAAAGAGGTTTGTGGCTGATCGAGTAGGGAAAATGGAGTAGTTACGACAGGATAAGCCATTACCTGATCGAGAACTAGTGGGAGAGATTCAGATGATTGTGGGAGGATTCACTGGAGGAGGAGAAACCAATTCCTCTTGTCGAACTCACACGAGGAAGTTAAGAAGATAAAGTTCTGGTGATGTACATGTGGCCGAGCAATCAGTGAAAAGTAGGCAGGAACCCATCACTTTCTCAAATTAGGATGGGCAGGGTGTCTGACATCTGCATGATGATCCTTTGGTATTCATAATGGTGGTAGCTAACTACCAAATGTGAATGATCTTATTGACAACGGGAGTTTAGTGGACATACTCTTCCTCAAGGCTTTTGAGCAGGTCAACATTAGGAGAAGTAAGTTGATGCCCGTAAAGTTCCCTTTAGTAGGGTTTACTAGGGAAAAAGTGCAGCCGTTGGGTTCAATCGAGCTCCCTTTGACAATAGGGATTACCCAAAATAGATAACCCAGCAAATCACTTTTCTGGCAACAAACCACCCTTTGGCCTATAATGCAATTCTAGGAACGATAGCCCTGAATCTGTTTCGAGTGATAACTGACACTTGCAATCTTACAATGAAGTTCTCGACCCTATGAAGAGTTGGGGAGGTGAGGGCCAACCAGTTAATGGCTCGGGAATGTTATACCACTTCACTAAGGGAGCAGAGGGATTAGGAAGCAATGATGCTGGATACGTTGGAGGGAAAACACCACCCAGCAAAGCCACGACTGGAGCCCATTGAAGAACTAGTCGAAGTTGTGCTTAGTTAGAAAAAACCAAAAGTGAAGGTTTTCATCAGCACCCTGCTAACCAAGACCAACCAAGCACAACTCATAGAGATTCTTAAGGCACATCAAGACATATTTTCCTGGGGACACGAGGATATGCCACCCAGAGGTGATCATGCATTGCCTCAATGTGACCAAGAATTATAAGCCTGCCAAAAAATGGCCGAGAACATTCGATAAGGAGTGTAATTAAGCCATAGCTGTCGAGGTGGATAAACTCCAAAAAGCTGGTTTTATTAAAGAGGTGCAGTACCCTGACTGGTTGGCCAATGTAGTCTTGGTAAAGAAAGCTAATGGAAAGTGGGGGATGTTTGTCGACTTTACGGATTTGAACAAAGCATGCCACAAGGATAGATTAGTTGGTTGACTCTACAGCCGAACACGAGCACCTCAGTTTCATGGACGCCTTTTTCGGCTACAACCAGATTCACATGTGCCCGATTGACCAGGAGAAAACATCTTTTACTATTGACTGATAACTCTTTTTCTATAAAGTAATGCCATTTGGTTTGAAGAACGCGGGGGCTACTTATCAACGCCTGGTTAACAGAATGTTCAAACCTCAGAAAGGGAGAAACAAAGAGGTTTATGTTGGCGATATGCTTACGAAGAGCCAATATGTCGCCAATCATTTGGAAGATCTGAAAGAAACCTTCTATATGCTAAGGCAGTATAACATGAAGTTGAATCCCTCTAAGTGCGCATTTGGTGTGGCTGGAGGGAAGTTCCTTGGTTTTATGGTCAGCTAAAGGGGCATTGAAGCAAATCCAGAGAAGATCAAAGCCATCTTGGATATGTAGTCTCCCCGAAGTGTGAAAGAGGTACAGCAGTCAGCCGGTCGGATAGCTTCCCTCAATCGTTTTGTTTCTAAAGAAACTGATCAGTGCCTATCATTCTTTAAATTATTGAGGAAAGCTTTTGTCTTGATAGAGAAGTGTGAAAAGGCATTCATCGACTTAAAAAGATATCTCACTCAACCGCCATTATTCAATTGAACTAAGCCTGGTGAGGAATTATTTTTGTACCTAGCAGCTTTTGACATTACTGTCAGCGCCGCTTTGGTAAGGGAAGAAAAGGGGGTTTAGAGACCTATTTATTATGTTAGCCGAGCTTATACTTGGATTGGTCCTGATCTCTCCACAAGGTGACGTACTCGAGAATGCAGTACGGCTTAGTTTTAAAACAACCAACAACGAGGCTAAGAATGAGGCTGTGATAGCAGCATTAAGAGTAGCAAAGTCTGTAGGGGCCGAACAGGTAAAGGTTTTCAGTGATTCACAACTAATAGTCGAGCAGCTTCAAAATCACTTTAAGGCGAAAAAAGAAAGGATGGTTGCATATAAGGGCTTAATGAATAGATTGGGGTAAGATTTAAAAAATGGTCGACAGAGCAAGTACCCAGAGTAGAAAATCAACGAGTAGATATGTTATCCCGATTGAATTCAGCTCCTGAGAATCAGCATGAGCAAGATGTGCCGATCGAGTACTTGTCAAAGACAAGACTAAAATGGAAGGAGGTGAGGGAAATTACCCCGAATCAGTTGCAGGTGTCATGGATGGACCCAATCAAAGCCTATCTTAAAGATAAAAAACTCCCAAATGATTCAACCGAGGCAAGGAAAGTGAAGTGACAAGAAAGTAAGTATACTTTACTAGGAGAGCAACACTGCAAGAGAGGATTTTCATTACCTTATCTTCGATGCCTTTCAAAGGAAGAGGCCGAATTTGTTATGTGTGAAATTCATGATGGAGTTTGTGGCAATCACTTGGGAGGTCGAGCTCTTACTTATAAAGCCTTGAGGGCTGGTTATTATTAGCCCACAATGCAAAGAAATAAACTAGAACTGGTAAAGAGATGTGGCAAATGCCAGCGATTTGCAACAATTCCCATACAACAACCCACACAACCCACGAAAATGACCATAGTTACTTCTCCCTGGCCTTTCTCTCAATGGGGAATTGATCTACTCGGACCATTTGTAACACCCTGCTCCCGCAAGGCACCAAACCTGTACAAAAGGATGTGATCCCGCCTCAGATCAGCAGCCAAAGAGAAAGACAATGGATAAAGATATTAAGAGACCAAACAAGAACTTCTAACCAACCACAACACCTTAATGTCAAAAAACGTATACATGAGTCACTAGGGATTCGCCATCCCAAGGGCATACATTACTTCTAAAACATCAAAAACCTCCAGGGTCTTATACATGAAGCTCTGCCAAAACTAAAAACTAAACAAAAGAAAACTAAACCAAAACTACTTGACGACACCTGTGGTGGACCAACTCCTAGCTGTTCCTGGTATCTGCAACCACAGAGATTACATGAGAGCGCACTTGGCATTATCATGAACAGAAAAGATAGTTACTTAGATAAGGGTAACTGAAATTTTTTTCTAAACTTAGTTTATCACATTTTTTACAAAAATATAGAAACTGGTGCTTTTGCTTAAACATGAAAATATCACAGATTATGCAGATCTTTCTCAGTATTGCAAACAAAAATATGTTCCTGGCTCAACCGCCACAAATTTAAAAATGCATGACCGCTTTCTCAAATCTAGACTCAAACCCCAACAATGTCAAGTAGTCATCAACCTCACGACCGGGAGTTCTGACAATACCGTAACCTCAATTCGTAATGCACGAATAGCAACATGATGGAATGAGGGCCACTCTCCACCAAGCACGAGTGGTATGTGCTAAAACCTAGGACTTAGCCCAAAAGCCTTTAAGGCAAAAACCCCTTCTCAATGGAAAACCTCCCCTACAGGGACAAACAACACCCATAGTTGGGTAACCTCCCTCATAACGAGATATAAAGGGCCGAAAACCTTTGTAACTTGGGACTTTAGAACAACCACACAATATTGACCATACTTTCATAGTAACATCATGCTAGCTCAAAATATCATGGATAACACACTTGAATTAAAAACATCATAACTTTTAAAACAACAGGTTCATGCGATTGTCAAACTAGTCATGGTTCAAAACATGCGCTTCATAGCATTTTTAAGCATCATTTACATAAACTCAAGTTCAAGATAATAGCTAAGTACTCTCACCTTATCTTATATGCATACGAACCGAGCCTTTGTTAACGAGTTAAGCTTGCTCCTCGAGTAACAAAACTTTCATGCCTAGCAAACAAACATGACTTAACCGTCAACACGGAGTTCTACCCCTCTTAGAACGTGAAGTACTAAAACGATTATGACGATTGAATGTTTTTTTGATTTTTAGGGACCATGGTTACTTTCATTTTAGGTTTAAGGGGTACTACGCATTTGCCCAATCCTTCACTTGTTTAAGGATTTAACTTAACCATTTATTATTCTCTCCCAATCATTAAAATTAGAAGTACCATAGCATCTTGAGGTACTTAGACTTGGAAGTGGATTATGAATTTTGGTGATGATTTAGATTAAAATATTCCCTACAACATTTATGTTCAACACCAAAGCCAAAACCTAAGGCAAATGGGTGAAAAGCTTGACGGAAATGAAAATGGTTCAGCACTTGCTCAGAGAATTGGTTAGAAATGTGTCTCTGTTGGTCTCGGTTTAGGGGTAACATATCAAGTCCAAATGAGCCCATTTTCAAGTATGTTCTATCTCACCATGTCCTGTACAAGTTTCATGTTTAGAACTATGGGTAGTTGTTTGGAACAAGTTAGACTTGTAGCCATTTTAGAAAATAGGGTATGTCAGCCGGAAAAACTCAGCAGAGCCAATTTTGGACAGAGAGTTTGAAACGATTTTGGGGAATCATCCCGAGATTTTTGGGCAAAAAGTACTTGAACATGTTAGCTACAAAGTTTATGTAGACCACGTTTGGAATAGATCACTAAAAATAGGGCATTTTGGGTTACACAAAAATATGTGATAGAAGTGTCCCTTGAGGGCTAAAACTCAACAGAGATTTGGAAAGGGGTTTAGAGGCATCCAAACTCATTATTGTGTGCTTAGTTTTGGTGGGTTTCTAGATACACATGTTGTATACAACTTTCATGTTTTGGAAAAAACTTGGATCTCATTTTAAACTAGGGTTTTTAGATCTGCATTGTTGACTTGTCTGAATCTGACACAATTTGGTAGAATTACAATATCTCGAATTCTACTTACTCAAATGCGTTCAAACCAATTTTGGCTGAAAGATAACACAAAAACCTAGGTCTGGATATAAAGAAATGCTTATATTATTTTTCTACATTGAGTTATGATATTTCAAAGATCAGGGTAGAAAGCTCAAAACTCCTAAAACTCAGGCTTATTTTGATTCTAGCCTCTTAGTGTCAAGTGTGTAAGTTTTTGACCCATTTTCTTTGTATACATGTATTGTACTTCAATATATCTATATCTATATTCAATATATCTATATTCCATATCTATATTCCATAGAGAAACCCATACCAACTTTCAACTTCAACATTCAAACCAAATAGTCCCAAAAATCGAACCATGACGCCTTTATTTTTGAGTTTTGATTCATGATCTTAGATTTGTGTTTGAGGATGGTGGGAGAGATGTTTGATTTATGTAAAATCAGAAGTATTAGAGTCTCTCCTACCTTGTTGAGGATTACTTCTTGATGATGAAAATCATGGACTTAGCTTTTAGAGCTCCCATCTTCAAGCTTATTCTTCTTCCGCATTTCTTCTTCCTTTTCTTTCTTTCTTCTCTCAAACTTCCATGGACCCTCAAGAACACTCAAAATCTGGTCTTTCACCTCACTTGGACAAAAATAATGAAGGGGAGGAGTGGTGTTTGGCTTGGTTTATATAGGAAAAGCTTAAGGGAAGATATAGAATTAATTTTAAGTCCTTTTTCCCTTCCATTTCACATGGGCTAATTAATTAGTTCAAGCTTTGAGGGGACAAAATCAGATTTGGAAAAGCTAAAATACAGCTTGGGTCAGTTTGGGGGGACAAAAATCTGATCCCCCATCAATTAAGAGATTTTTCTTGATTTTTGTGCCCCTTTGTGCAAGAAAATGCATTAAAAGTTTATTTGATGTATCTTTTTGGTGTCTTTTCCCTCTAAAACCTATTATATTAGTATGTTTATGAGGAATATAGTATTTCCATATATTATTATAGTTCCCATAGTAATTGATTAAATAGATATAGTCTTTTAAAATAAATTAATCTATTTTGGCAATATATGACTTTTTGACTTATTTTGTTATGTATGGACTTTAATAATGATTTGTTTGCTTTTTTTGACCTATAAAACTTTATTATTATGTATATTACTTGTTCAACAAGTATTGGATCATCATAATGCTTAACTTAATACCTTTCTCATCATTTTA
>JAULJZ010150467.1:0-10025 GCA_032270985.1 Heliamphora pulchella | reverse complement strand
CCTCTTCGTGAGCATCGAGGATCAGAAGGAGGTGGAGAGATTCGCCAACCCGTTCAGAGTTTTAGGAAGGTGGATTTGGCGGACGGAAAGGCGTCACTGACGCAGGATATACTCTCGCACATGGTCCTGACGAGTGACGAGAATGGGAAGTTCATGCACGAGGCCGATATCGCCGACAAGAAATTGGGGTTATTGGTCGGCGGCCATGACACGGCGAGCTCCGCCTGCGCTTCCATCGTCATATCTGTTTTGAGAGTATTTTCAGGAAAAATCGCGCAATTGGATCTTGCGCGTTAAAATTTTTGTTGATGGATCTTGCGCGTTAAAACTTATTTTTTTAGATATTTGGCTGAAAGCCCCTCCTTTTTTTTAGTAAAAAAGTCTATGTACCCTGAAAGTATCGAAAGTGATTTGTAGGATGTAAATTCATATTTAATAGGATGTGAAACATAGTCTAAGTGAATTTTAATTATCCACTTTAAATTCTGAATAAATTTTTAAATAATTTTTTTAAATTTATAGCATTACTATTTTTGATCAAAATTAATTCTCACAAAAATGTGCTCTCTCTTCCCTTTTTCACTTTAACCATTTCTTTTGTCTTTGACATTTTTTTTAAAAAAATATATGGGAGTAGAATTGTACTTCAATTATCAAAATTATCCAAAATGAAGAGTGTACGGTTGGAATCGCTATCAATTACTCCTCACTTTTCTCCTCTCTCGCTACTTTTTATCTTTTCTCTCACCATTATACTATATTTTTCTCTTCTAAATGAAGAGTGTTTGGCACAGTTTTTGTTGTAAGTTTTTATTTTTTTGTTACTAATTTTAGTAATAAGTTATAATTTTTTTTAAATACTTACAACTTTTACTACAAGTTATAACTATTTTTTTCTATTTTAACTATAAACAATTACAATTTTTACTACAAATTATAATATAAAAATTATTAATTTTAATAATGCCAAAAAGTTTTTTATTCTCTATTCTGTTCTCTGTCTATCTCATTTCACCTTGTTCTCCAATGGCCCATAAGTTTTTTTTATTATCTATTCTCTTATCGTTATATATTTTATTTTTCTCATCTCGCCTTTTTTCTATTGGTATCTCAACCATTTACTTAAATGTCTAATTATTTTAATAATTTCTTGCTTTTAGTGTATCCAGCAACATTGTAATATGTTGTAAAATGATTTTAGGCATGTGTCAATTCGCTAGTAATATAAGTAATATTATTACATGAGCTGTGCTACATGTCCCGAATCAAATGACCAAAATAAATAATCAAATTAGTTTTTCAATACATGTTCACTCTCACATGCACTAAACAACGTATTTTATTTTCAATCTTACCTCCACAACTATTACCATTTTAGCCTTTGAAACTTGAGTTTAAGCATTCACAAATTACTTTCGAAGCCAAAGTACAGTTTTTTTTAGAGTTCTCTTCATTAACTTTGCACACGTTAGAGTTTACCGAAAGCGAAGAAACGAATAAGAGTCTTGATGTGTGATTAATTAGATGTTGTTCGCATCGAGATTCCATCTATAAGTTTTCTTGGATTTTGACGTCCTTTGGGGAGATTTCAAATTCCTCATTTTATTTACCTTTAATTCATTTTCTTGCTCAGCGTGAATTTAGGGTTCTATGCTTGAATTCCTTTGTCCTTTTTGTTTTGTTGCGTTTGCTTACAATTTCGATTGTGCATTGAATTTTTTTATTTTTTTTGGGTAAAATAGTTTGATTAGGTTTACTAGGCACTTTATATTTTAACATTTGCTATCAGTTCATCCAATGTGTCATAAAAATCATGAAATAACAATGAAAATAATCTCACTGGTGTTACTTAAATCTTAATTTTTTTTTTATCAAAAATACTAAAATTAAAGAGATTTAAAAACACTTAGATCATTGAGAACATTCTCACTGATCATAATATACAAATAATCATAATGTAAGAATACTGACAACATTCTTATTGAGAATATACTTTTCTTTAAAAATACTGTAAACATTCTCATTGATCAACAACACTGAGTGCATTCTCATATTAGATTTTAAAATATTTCATATTTTTTCTTAAAAAATAACAAAGATATTGATGTAATTTATCAAAATGAAGATATAACTTTTTTAAAAAACAAAAAATCACATATGATAATTTTCTTATATTTTGCATCAAAGTATGAGAAATTTCTCATTATATTGAAAAAAAATTATACTAAGAAATTTCTCATTCATAAATTACTCATTTTATTTAAAACTAAGAATGACAAAATTTTTAAAAAATGTATGAGAAGTTTCTCATACTATGTACAAGAAATTTCTCATACTTGAAATATTTTTTTTAATAAGTTGCTCATTTTATTTAAAATAAAAAATAAAAAAAATAAATAACAATATATGAGAAGTTTTCTCATACTACAGATGAGAGGTTTCTCATATTAAATTTTGAAATGGTTCTCATTTTTTCTTACAAATGAATATGATTTAATGGAACTAGTTATTATTTTTGGTATTTTAAATTTTAAAAATCCATAACATTCATTACATATATATTAAAATTTTTATTTCTAAAATTATTTGTTGAGATTTATGAGAAACTTTAAGTCAAAAATTATCAAAAATTTTATTTTTAAAACAATCAAGGTATGAAAAACTTTTCATACTGTTTATTTTTAATAAATTATTGTGTTATTGTATTTAGAAACTATACAAGAGAAAAACTTGAGATTAATTAAATAATTAAAAAAAAGTTGCTTATTTGGTTTATTTTGCTTTAGTCAAATAAACAAAAAATTTATTTAGTGAACAGTCGACGTGCCTTTAAGCTAAAAGACAATAAGTCAAATGACAAAAATTCAAAAAGTTTTAAATTAATAAAATTGTTATGATTTTTTAAATTTATTTTACATAATTTTATATTCAATATAAATCTTATTTGATAGATTTTGATAAGTAAATTTTTTTAAAAATAATTAAAAAATTAACTTTATATTTAATTAAATAATTAAAAAAATAACTTAAATAACACTTTGGGTGATATTTTTGCTAAAAAACAAAAATATTAACTGCACCGTGTGTAGAATTGGTCTAACTTACGGGAATTGGTCTAACTTATTAAATTCAGTTATTGGTTTCGGCACGATTAGCTTTTTTATATTAATATTATTTATTATTTTATATATTTTTTTAAAAAATTAAATTTCTTAAAAATCAAACTTAAACCTATCCCAAACTAGGTTCATTGAACACAATCACTATGGTGTGAATTAAGTCTGTTCTGTCTATTCGTGATTAATGATATTATTATTAATTTGAGAACATTTATTGTCATTCTGAGTTGGTGTGCTTTGTAACTAATTAAATAATGAATACCAAAAATATTAAATAATTACTCAATGAGATGGAGTTATATAGAATATAAAATTAGCTCATGTTTGGCGTATCTTAAAAGTTAATTTTTCTTTTTAATAAAAAAGACAATTTTTAAGTTATAGAGTTTGACATCTTTAAAAAGCTGCTTACTTTTTTCTCACTATTTGATTCATGAAAAAACAAAGCCTATGCTCATTTCAAACACTAACTTTTTTAGAGTAAAATAATTATAATACCCTCAATTTAAAGAGTCAACTCTTCTCCCAAAAATAAAAAAATCGTGTTAATATTTCAAATATTATAACTTAAAAGTAAAAATAAGAACATATTAAATATTTAATAAAAAGTAAAAAAATAAAAAAGTGATGCAGGAAAGCATATCAGCTAGAAGGACACTAACACTGAAATCCACGAGTCTATTTGAATTAGAGATATTCTCTCTAATAACAAACACAGCAAAGAGAAAATCATCTAAAATTCTTATTATTCAATAAAATTGCTTTGCCCTAAGATATGCATTACGAATTTATAGAAAACACAACTTACCCTTACTAGGAAATATGCAATTGCCTGCCAAGGTAAAATAAAAGAAAATCAAAAAATTACCAAAAACAAAAAGATTTGACTTAGACTCAAATTCCGAAACTAGAATAAAATATAAAATTACGGAAAAAAATTTAAACTTAAACGGATTTGAAAAGCTCTTGAAATTAGTAGGTCAAATGTTTTATAAAATGACAAATTTAATGTTTCCAAAGCCTAAACGAGGGAATTTTACCTAAATCCATCATTAGTCATAGCATAGTGATGAGCAATGTTTTAAAACCCGGAACAAACCGGTCGGTTCAACCGGTTGAGCTGGAAATTGGTCTGGTTAACGGTTCAGATTAACCCATTAAACTAGTCAAGTATGAAAACCATTCTTTTTAAGAAAAATTGGTCAAACCTAGGGTTGAACCGGTGACCCGGTAGAACTAGTCCCAATTCACTAAACTTGCTCGGGTTTCAAATTTCAATTTAAAAATCCTAATTTTTTGATTTTTTCAACTTAAAAATTCTAGAGATTATTAAGGATGACATCGATTTTGAATCTTTTATTGATGTGAACATTGATGAATAATCAAATATTTCGGGCATTAGTAACAAAAGAAATGAAAATGAATATAATTGACTTACTCATGGTCTTCCAATGATTTAAGCGAAATAAATATTTATCATTTTTTTTGAATGATTGTGATATAGTAAATTCTAATGCTTTATATTTTTACTAGCATTATATTTTATTATGTTTATCGCTTATACTTATTTTATTTTAACTTAAGAATTAGAGGTGCTCTAAATTTTGATTACTTTTGTTGGAGATTCTAATTGTTTAATTAGAATCATGCTTAAATCATAAGATGTTTTTATTTTTTTGTTTGGATTGTGAGTTAGTTATTATTTTTATTTAATATATATGATTTTAAAATTATTAATTATACAATTATAACGTTACGTTTTGATTTCGGTTAAACCGATGACCTGTCCACTCGTTCCATATTTCGGTTTGCTCAATGATCCAATTTTCAAAATATTGGCGATGAGTATTGCATGTTGGGCTGTTTTCAATCGAACAAAGGTCTTTCAAAGCCAATCTACCACTATCAAGTTGTGCCTTTACTATCACTGTTGGGTATTTCGGTAGTCATAGGTCTTCATGAACAAAAAGCCAAGTAGCTCTGCACTAAAAAGGCTATTATAAAAAATTATTCCAAATAATTTGTTTTTACCCCTTTTTCTTTAAAAAAAACTCTAAATGTCTTATAAATCAAGATTTTTAAATATTCCAAAAACAGCCTAGTCATGGTTTCTTATAAAAAGATGAGTTTTACAATACTTTGAGTTCCACCTATGACTAATTTTGTGTTTTTACATTTATGCAACGTTTTTACATTTGTGCAATGTTATGGTAGAAAAACAAAAACAACTTATAAGAATAAAGCAATCATATACATGAAAGACACGAGTTACGTCTATGTAGTTGCTGTGACTTTCACTATAATAAGAGACGGTCCAAAATTACGAGTTACAAATCTTAATTGAAGTAACAAATATAAATACCCATAACCTGGTCAGAAATAAAAAACATGTCAAAAAAATTTCCTCGGTCCACTGCCCCTAAAGCATTCATTTTTGCTGTATGAACTAAACCTCACAAAAAATTTATTTTAATCTGTAATGTTTTCAAAATAGATCGAATCATGAATAAACCCCTAAATTTATAACCAAACTCTATACACCTAACAAACTGCTAATTTTTTTATTGGAAATGGAAATGTTATTATTGCCACGCGCTTCTCAATTATTGTAGACTAGTAGTGATTTAGTGTTTGTTTAGGATAACTTTTATGATGTTTAGTTTTTTTTTTAAAAAAGAAATAAGAAATAGTAAGAGTATTTGGGATAATTTTTTTATAGTATGTTTTTTTATTTTTTGTTGAAATATTTAAAGTATTTTTTACTTTAAGCTTTTAAGTTATAATATTTAGGATATTGGTACATTTTTTTTATTTTGGTGAGTATAGTTGATTTTTTTTATGTAAGGGTATTATAATAATTTTGTTTTAAAAAAATTAGGTGTTTGGGATATATATGCCTTTCTTTATTAAATTAAGAGATGAAAAAAAAATTAATTTTTTAAAACTAAATAATACAACTTAAAAACTAGTGTTTTTTTAAAAAAAAATTAACTTAAAAACTTCCCCAAACAAACAATTAATTTGTGTTCATAAGTGTCTGGCCATCATTGAAAGAAAGTCCCATATTATAATAGTTGTAATAAATACACTCCACAACTTGTCTGCACAACTTGTTTAGATAAATGTGTGAAAGATAAGTAGACCATTTACCATATAACTTATTTTAGATTTTCTTGGTTGACTTTTGGGCTGTTAGTTATAATTGAGATAATAAATTTGAAAATTATAATTAAAAATTATAATTATAATTTTAAATAAAAATTATAAATATTTATTAAAATTTTAAATAGTATAATTTGTGCATGTTAATTTAAACTCACAAGCTATAAATTTAAAGTTATACACGCATTTAACAAACACCTCTTGAAATATAAATAAGTGGTTGTGAAAATTTAATAAAGTAAAATACAAGTTTTGGACGCATTAAATAAATTAATATTATATATCTTTGGAGAAGAAAAATAAGGGGTTGTTAGGTGCCTTCAAAATGGATTAATTTTTGGAAGCTACTTCAAATCATCCCCGCATTCATATTTCTATCAAAAGGAAAAAGAAAAAGAAAAGAAAATAGAGAGACAGAGCATATTGGCCACCTTTGGCAACCTGATTTTAAGTTATATTTTTTTTGTTTAAAATTATTTTAAGCTAAATAAACAATAAATTTATTGGTAAATTGTTTGGGTAATTTTAAGCGCAAAAATAATAAGTCAAAAAGCTTAATTTAAAGTAATTTTAAGCCAAACGACATTTAAATTAGGAAAAAAATTATTATAATTTTATTAAATTTATTTGTACGTAATTTTATATTTTATATGAATTTTGTTTGATAAATTTTAACGAGTAGATTTTAAGAAATATAATTTTTATAAAAAATGAACGTGTATAATAAAAGTTATAATATTTTAAAAAATATATAAAATAATTTTATGTAAACAAATAAAAAGCTAAAAAAGCAAAAAAAAAACTTTAGTTTCTAGAACGAATTTTTTTAGCTTTTTTAATTTAAAACAAAAAAATAAAAAGTCAGACGAGGGCATAATCTGGCTTCATTTTGGCTGCCCCTGTTTGAAGAAAAGTCAGCATGCATCCCCTTGCTGTTTTTTCTCTATCTTCACACCTTAGTCAATTGAGCTTAAGCTTTGGTCTAAAAAAGCCCAGTTTTTCTTGAGAGCTTTTTTTTTTTTGTGTGTTTTTTTCAATTTTTCAATTTAATTTTTTTTCTTTTTAAATTCTTCTAATAAGAGAAATTTAAAAATTAGGCTCATTTGGCTTTTTAAGTGGCTTTGGTCTAAAAGGCCCAGTTCATTAACTAAAAAAAATCACAAAAAGCCTATTGAGTGGCTTTTTTTTAGTCATATATGATTTCTTTTAAAAAAATTGTTAAATTTTCTTATTTATCTGATTTTTTATAATAAATTTTTTTAAAAAAATATACTTATTTGGACTAGTGGTAAAAATAGCAGTATTAGTAATGCTAGTAGCAACGACAATAATAGTGATAACAATAATAATAGTACATGCTGTGTTAAATGACAGTGGCAATGGCATTGATAATGGTGGTGGTGAAGGATGGTGGTTGTAGTGGTGGTGAGGGAGGATAGTGATGGCAATAAATTGTATTAAAATATTAAAAAAATTTAATTTTAAAATATATATATTTTATTATAAAATATTTTTTATCAAAATAAATAAAAACAAGTCTTACATCATTAAATAAGAACATTAGCTAAGTAATAAATGGTGGTATGGAAAATAATTAGTCGTTATGTCAGATTTCGCCCTCACTTGATTTCTAAATTTAATAAAAGAGATTTCAACTAAAAGTCTAAAAAAATAAGTTTTAACGCATAAAGTTTATTAATAAAATTTTAATGCGTAAGGTCTAATTGCTAATTTTTTTCGAAAATATCTTACTAATAGATAAATTATTTGTTTTACATAACAAACAAATAAATTTATCTTTTTACATATCAACACAGGTAATATAAACATATAAATTTATCCGTATGCATATTAATACAGATAATGTAAACATATAAATTTATCTGTCTGCTTATTTATGCTTAACAGATAAATTTATATGTTTGCATATCAACACAGATAATGCAAATAAATAAATTTATCTCTAATCTTTATACGTATTTTTAATAAGACAGATAAATTTATCTGTATTATTTATATGTACTTTCAATAAAAGATAGATAAATTTATCCGTGTTCTTTATATATGTTTTGAAAAGGTACAGATAAATTTATCTATTGTAGGGTATTTTTATCCAAAAAGAATCTTGCGTGTTAAACTTTTATGAGGATGTATCTTTCTCGTTAAAATTTTTTACACTGGATAAAAAACAGTAAACAGTTTATAAATTAAATTGTTTACTAATTTTTCATTCAATAAACACATGTTGGCAAATTTATTTTTTAATTTTTTGGATTTTTAATTAAAAATGTTGAAAAAAATTAATGTTGTTCATTCGGCAAAAAAATAAAAAAATCAAATCAAAACACAAATTTTTTAAATATTATATTTAAACTCTTACCATTTTTAAAATACAATAATACATTTTATTTATTGTTATATTTAGGCAACCCAATAGGGGGTGAATTGGGTCTTTAAAAATAAATAGTAATTTAAAAACTTTTTAATAAATATTTTAATATTACAATAAAGCAAGATATGTAAATTTTAACCAATGCAAATATTAAAAGATGAGGGATAGAGAAATAGAACAAGACACCAGAGATTTATAATGGTTCGCCTTTATCTTAACCTACATCCACTTCTCAAGATCTCTCTTGAATATTTCCACCATTCAGAATACTTCGCGGGCGTATTCCAAGCATTTACAAACTTCAAGTCTTCTCTTGAATTTGCTGAATGTTTACGGGCACATTCACAAGTCTATTTCATTTTCAAAAAGATTCTATGAAAACAAGCTCATGTTTTCTTCTAATACCTCTTGAACTCTTCTTTGATGAGTTTCACCCACTCACTTAAAAACTAAAGGGTGGCTCACCATTGATTACAATAAATGAGAGGTAATAAATGAAAAATACTCACTCTCTTTACAAGTTTGATTTACAATAAACGAGAGGGTAAAGAGAAATGAGGAACAAGAATTGGAATTGCAGTAATAAATGTGAGCTTGATGATTTATGAGATTGATTTGAGCAATGGAACAATAAATGCAAATCTCCAACCTTCTTAAATGCTGAGAAGTAATTCCATATATAAGTTCTTGTGAGTTCTTGACCGTTGGAGGTAGGTGGAAGTAATAAATGCCAAAAATTCAACCGTTGAGATCTGTCGTATTTTGAATTTTCGTCTTTGGGGTGGACACAAATAGCTTTGGTGTCGCCACAAAGTGTCTAGGGTAGGAATCTTTAAGTGGTTGGGTCGACATGAATTTTCTAAGGGAACAACATAAATTCTGCACTTTACCTTCCAACATTCTGGAGTCGACACAAATGAATCTGGTGTCGACTTGTTTGAAATTTCAGCATCCGGATTAACAACTTTGTGTCGACTCAACTTGCCTTTGGTGTCGACACGAATTTCTGCAGAAAGTCTCGGTACTTTTGTGTCGACACATTTGGTCTCTGGGATCGACACCAAAATTTTGCAGGCAGGCTTGAGACTTTTGGATCGACACGATTTATTTTGGGGTCGACACAAAAAATCTACAGGAGGTCTCGGTTATTTTGTGTGGACACAATTTCCATTTGTGTTGACCCAAACTTTCGAAAACCTAAAGTGAGGATCACATTTGTGTCGACACAAAACATGTTTGTGTCGACTCAAAATGAGTCCTGGACACTTCGGCACTTTTGTGTTGACACAAAACTGGTTTGTGTCGACGCTAACTTTTTGGTACTTGAAGATCAACTTGTAAAAACAGTTAGG
>JAULJZ010150466.1:0-30727 GCA_032270985.1 Heliamphora pulchella | reverse complement strand
CTATAAACTTAAAAACTAATAAACAAATAAAGTATAAACTTATATAATAAACTAATAAGTTAATAACTAATAATAAAGAATAAACTATAAAAACTAATAAACTAGACGACCCATGGGTTTCGAAAGGTAGGCCTAAGCTCAAAAATTCTACGTCTGGGCTCAAATTGGATTCGGGCCTTAACCGGACTGAACTTGGGCCCCACAGTGTTGGTCCTCAGACAAGCCTCAGACCGTCCACGAATTTTGAGTCAAAATTACACCCCTAATAAATTAAAATGAATTAAAAACCTTTTTTCTCATCTTTATTTTCTCTCTTTCTCTATCTTGGCTTCGTTTTCGAAGAGTTGAGTAATGAATTGAATTGAAAAGCCTCCCCCCACCATCTCTCTCTCCCAACTACTAATATTTGTAGTAAATACAATCCAGTACACGTGCTCATCCGTAGCCTCTGCGCAGTAATGGTGGTGCTTTTAAAGAGCAGCTGTCGGAAGTTTATTCCACGTCTGCCGGCGTTCCATGTGGTTCCCCGCTGTGTAATCTTTTTATTTATTTTTTTATTTTTTTATTTTTATGCCATTTGGATTTGACCCACCACCACAAAGCGCACACAATAATAATAAGTAAAAAACGTTTCACGTTTTAGATTTTATGACATATATTTATATTTGTTGTACAATAAAAATACAACCGTATCGTGGGAGATTTGTTTTATTTGTTACCTTTTTTATTTTTGGATCATTAAATAAAAATAATAACAATATCCTTAAAGTCAATCAAAAAAAATAGTAGAATTTGAATTAATTAATATTTTTTAAAAGTATTTAACATTCTGTATATTACATTTAATATTCATTATTAGAAGGGTTGCAAGCAAGTTAAATCACAAGTTTTAAATATCAAAGAAGAGAGTGCATGGCACTATAAATAATAATTCTATCCTAATTACTTATTTTTATCCCTTTTTATTTATCAAATAATGTGATGTTATAAACACTCAAGTAAATCAATAGCCTTATGTTATAAACACTCAAAAGAATCACTAATCCAATAAATCAAATAATGTGGGTTCTAAATGATTAATTGTAGCCCACAAATTTTATTATATATCAAACTTAATAAAGAAACAAACTTGAAAGCTACTACTAATAATTTTGGTTTAAATATTTTGTGTCATGTTGTTAAATATTTTATTCGAGTTATTGACTCAAATACATGAATCGTTATAAATTGTACCAGAGCCAACTCTAATCTCGTGAAAAACTTATATGTGAATATTTTAGAAGTTACATTCTATTAAAATACTCCTGAAAACTTGAAAAGTAACAAACTACGTATACTTTGTTGGAATTTGAACACCAATTCCTGAACGCAAACGGAAGTAAAAATTATTAAGCATACCAAAGAAAAATCACACAAGAATTTACGTGGTTCGGCACAACCTGCCTACATCAACGGGTGCGAGAAATAATCAATTATAATTGTAGAATGTACAATTTCGAGATCAAAAATACCCCAAATTCGACACACACAATTTGAGCCGTGAAACAAATCCCGTTTCGCCGCTCAAAGGTTATTCCCGTACCCCCGATATTTTACTATCTCTCCCTACATCTCTACTCATTTAATTTACTCCCTACATCTCTACTCGGTATTTTTCTATCTATTTCTACATCTCTACCCATTTAATTTACTCTCCACTCGACAATTAGAATTATAGAGTCCTATTTATAGACAACCCCAAAACCCTAATCCATATAATTACAAAACCTGTCATGCCTCAAACTCCTAATCACGCAAAAGCCCACGAATAACCACCAAAATCCCCCAAACACAAACGGATGAAAAATCATGAAACCAAAACAAGACTAAAATCTTTGTAAAATGCACTACCGATGATTTATTTGATTTAAAAAAGTAGCCAAAGCGACTACGGTTACGGCCCTAAAAACCAAGGCTTTAAAACAAAATACATATTTTGGATAAGAAATTTTTTTTTTAAAAGAAGCATAAGCCGTTCTAAAATCTCCATTAAAGTACAAAAGTTTGAATAAAGTATAAATCATTTGAAAATTCCGTTTGTAAACCGTTGAACTAAGTAACGAAAAACGTAAGAAAAAACAACAAAAAACAACAATCAACTCATAATTTCTCTCGAAAACATAAATCATGCATACATCGGCCCACGGTCAAAAGAATTACATATACTTTAAAACATGTTACATCCAACATAAATTATATAAAAAGGTATAAACTACCTGATAAGGACAAAACATCAGAGTTTTGTCATCTCCAACACCTTTAAATCAACCTATAATACTACGTTCACCAGAAAAAAGGTATTATAAATCCCATAATGTGAGCCGATCTACTACATTAGTTTTAGAAAATCACTCTTAAAAAAATAAAACGATGTCACTTTTTGTAAAAGTGTGATAAAAAATACAAACAAAAATTTTAATCTCATTTTATCAAATAAAATGAAATTATATATATATATTTTTATCTCATTTATTAAAAAATGTGACAATAAAATAATTTTTTAATCTCACATCTTACTTATAAATGTAATTGAAAATAACTAAAACAAAAATTAACTCTTCAATTCCCTCACTCTCCCCAATTGTTTGTCTCAAGCATTCCCTCAGCGCCTCTTTCTGTCCCTTTCAAGCTACCGAGTCTTCTTCTACACAGTCTCAGGCTTCTCAATCCATTGCCGCACGCCACCGCCGCTCACGCCACCGCCGATTGCCGTCAGCGCTCACGCCACTGCACATCTTCTCAACAGCGCCCTAACTTCTCTTCAGTGTTGTTTTTGTTCCAGCTCTAAGTGTTCATCTAGCCCGTGTCGTCCCCGCTAGCCACCATCGTCGCACAACCCCCGGTGGTCGTCAACAGCCGTCTCCGCAAGCCACCGTTGTCAACCTGCCTGCGTCGTCAACAGTCTTTGCCGCTAGCTATCACGCAACCTGCTGTCGTCGTCAATAGCCGTCGCGCAACCTGCCGTCGTCCTCAACAGGTTTCATAGGTTTCAACAAGTTTCACAGGTTTCATAGGTCCTCCATTTAAGCATCTGTGATTAACCATTGGCCTCTTTGGTGCCAACTTATGTCCTAAATAATATCCACGACATATTTTATTTAAGGCAACCAGAGTTCCCAAAAGAGGAACACAAAAATACCTTGGTTTTGCTCATGAATGTACAAAAGCAAAACAGAGGATCCAAGAATCAGCCTTTAAGCTTAACAAACCATGAAATAATCAACATTTTTTTTTCATACTCTCTTTTGTTTATGTAGTTTACAAATAGGTATTTTTTCCACAAAACAATAAGTGAGCCATTTCAACTATTCGACAATTAATTCACCCAAAAAAAAAACTATTCGACAATAGTGAACTCTTTGAACAAATATAAATTGGGGGGATAACCAACTAATTAAAAAATTAAATCTGGACAACTAAGAAACAATCAATTTTTGTATTAGTCGAATTTCAGAAGCATCTCGTAGGGTTGTGCAAGAAGAGGAGGAAAGGCTGATTTTACAGAAAATTCCCTTTCGGAAAATCCAAGGTGCAAGACATCGTGTAAGGGAAAAAACCCTCAAGTCTGGTCTTAAAAAACCCTCAAGTCTGGTCTTAGTGCCAATTTTTATGTCTTGTTCTTTCAAAATCTTCTTATGTATTGCCACTATTTAAACTTTAGAAATATACTAGTAAATAGATAAACCAAAGATGAAAGTTGTAGGTGGTCAGTGATAGAACTTATAATTACTTTAAAAGTACTTCATTCTATTTTCCCATCATTTTTAGTATTTGTGGCTTATGGGATTGATAGTTATCTTCCATCGCCTAACAAATTCTTAGCGCATAGCTTATCATTGCATTTTGGTTATTGTTTGAATTGTGCCAATGCTATATAACTAGGTTCTGAGGTGCTGTAATGACTTCTTCTAGTTCTTTGACTGGTTACCTTTTAATCTGGCTTCATCAGCTGCATTTTTTATTCCCATATCATGTGTTTGTGCAGTTTCTTTTTTCATCTTTTATTTTTATTTTTTATGGGTATGTAGTACCTTGGCATTTTAGAGAACGGATTATTCATTTAATGATTGCATTAATTGTGTTTACAGGCATCTTTCAGCAGTATCTAGTGTACCAAGTCCATAAAATACGATTGCAGGTATTTTTTCTTATTTTTATTTCACCTTTTTCAAAAAGAACTAAACCTTATTAACTCCTTAGTTATTGTTTATTATCCTCAAATTCTGCTCTTAAAAAACATCAATAGGACCGATTCATTTATGGGGGTTTAATTTACATGACAAATGCTTTATGTGCTCCAACTGACCATGATATTTGTGTTCAAGAAACTGTTCTATTAATTATTCTTGCCTGAATAATCTACTCATATTATATTTTAATAGATATAGGCAGACATTGTGGTGTTTCTATTTGATAATTCTGGAAATCAGTTCTTGAAAATGTGCAAGGAGTGTACTATTATGCATGTTCTACAAAAGACATTGACTTGAAAAAACATAGGAAAGAAATAATGTAAAAACTGTGTGAATATGAAATAGAGATAACTCTAATATAATACTATTTCCAGAAATAACCCTTTTGGGACCGTATTTTGCTAAGTTTACCATTGGGCTAGATACCACTTTGCTTGCCACACATGTTGAGTACATAATTTATTGAACATGGACAATGGCCTCGTAGGGCTGATGGTATCCAATATTGGCTCCCAACCTGAGATTCCATCCGGATAGATGTGAAACCCCAGCACAGATACCATCCGATTGCTGAAAATCGAGTCCCGAGCCCATTAAAATTTAGAGAGAAGGCAGAGATAATGAAACTTACTCAAGAAGCTAGCTTTTCAAAATATCTTCCAAGAGCTTGATATTTATAGGCTCAGCCCCGTATAGGAATTCTGTCGACTAGATTCACCACATCAGTCGACTGAAATGCTATTAGAATCTCAAAAAACATCCACCGGCCCAACCTAGTCGACTGACTCACCCAGTCCAGTCGACTGGATGCACACATTGTCAACCTAGTCGACTGGATCACCCAGTCCAGTCGACTAGTCGATGAAAAAAAATAGCTTCTACGACAGAACATGTTTTATAGCCTCAAACCAACACAAACCAAATATGCCCATTTCGAACTCGAACAACCGTAATACACATATACACATGCTGTTCTACTATGAAGAAACAAAAACCCAACACACCGAGGTCAAGAGTTAACTCCAATTCTGTCAACACTTAGATCATTTCAAAAATGAAACAAGTCGGGGTCTCACAACTCTTCCCCTCTTAAAGGAATTTCGTCCCCGAAATTCAACACTAAAACTCAAGTTAAACATCAGCTCATCAACCATCAACAAGCCCGGATGCTATCCCAGCGACACCATACAATAGCATAAATGCCCCAGCAACTGAAATTCCAAAACTGCAGTCACACACAAGGTAAACACGACTTTGAAGAATCGATCTTCACATAGACTGCTCGTACGGACAAGTCCCACTAACACCACTGACACCATTATCATCCATTAAATATCGGATCAAACTCCAACTCACACTGCCAAACCTCGAAACATAACTCTCGCCGAACACAATCCATTCCAACGACAAATGCAAAACAAGAGACCAATCCACCATGGAACTTGATCCCAAACATTCTCTACGCTAGAAAATAGAGACTACCACTCTCGTTCTTACTGGCATATGCTGGTTCAATCGCACCTCACAATGCACACCAAGGACTAACTCTGCGAGTCTAAACACACGACGCCGAACCCTGACATCGATCACACGAAGTCACATACTCCGCGCACAAACTTTAATCAAGTTTTGACGGACACATGACGACCACCCACTTTGATACCGCATCGCTACCCTGCTGATGCCAACATCACCATCACAAAGTTGACACGATGCCGATCCACGAGCAACAACACAAACATCCAACTCTAGAGATAAGCTCACTTAAGTCACCTAGAATACCAAAGAATGCATTCCCTCCAAACCTTCATCCTCTATCAGATCTTCCATCACGAATCACAATTCTCACCCTAGAGAAAACACTAGGTAACATACCATTGTCCCAGACAAGGTTCCACATGACCGAAAAACTAATCTGGCATCACAGCTACAAAGTCACCTGACCCCAACGAGTCACTTTGACCAAACACGTCACGCAGACATAACATCTCGTAGGTAACCAATAACCTACACAAACTCAATCATATCTTTTGTGCAACAGCACGCCACTACACATCTCAACGTCTCGCCATCAGACCAATGATACCAAGGCTACAGATCAACCTCAAATCAAACATGATCACTGTCATCCGACATTAACTCCAAACTCTTAACACCTACATCAATCCCTTGGGTCCACAATAACAGAATACTCGAACCTACGACTTGTCCGTCAAGTAACCAACCAAGACTTGCGTCTAGCACTTAGCAATTTTCTCGTATACAAAACTCATCACGGCCCTTACATCCTCAACCAAACAATAACGTCGGTCCGAACAGGCCACGCCAACCAAGGCTCCTTAAACATCGAATCCTTCCTGATTCGTACCTTACCATACTCGGGATCACCATCCAAACAAATGGTTACGCTAAAGCACAACACTTACTAGAGTTGATGATCACTCATCGACTCTAAGAACTCTGAGCAGTTCAAAGTCCCAAACAGAACCCAAATCCAGATTCACAAAGGTCTATCAAAAACCTACCATGTAAGTATCACAGCCGCACACAACGGTTAACGACTCCCAGCTGATCACTACAGAAAAGAACTTTGCGTCTCAATACCAACTCTCTCGTCAGCAAGGACAAACACAAGCATTCCAGGTCTACCAACCCAATCTCATAAGGAACTCAACCCAAATGGTTCAACCATCATACATAACAAGTCATACTCGGACTAGGTTATCACGACCTACTACGCTTACCAAACTCATACGTACTCTTTCATGGTCTTTCACCGCAAGATAATACTAATCCAAACATGCAATTCTTTACGGTCTCTAACTGCGGGAGCAATCAGATCCCAAGTCACACACATAGGCGTTCTACATCCAAGAAAGCATGTAGCCATGAATCACACGTTGAAACTATGAAGAATCAATCTTACAATCAGTCGATCACGACGATACAAGTTTTCAAGGCACAATTCTAAGGATCACAACACGGGTACAAAATTCACAGAAATTTTCACAATCTCAAAACACAGCCAAATCTGAATCAATCAAGATCCTGACATCTACATTCAACCAAGATGAAACAACTCGCACCAGATAATCGTCTACACAGAAACTCTCTTCGTCCAGAGAAAAGAAAAGGTTCAAGAAGAAACCATAACTTAACCTCAGTGTACTCCCAGTACTCATCAACACTCGGCCCCCAAAGAATCCTGTAAATTCTACCTTGAGGCCACCTCGACCACAGTCAAACAACTGCCGTCGACCCCGATCACGATACTCATATCATCTGCTACTCTAAACTCTCAACTCTCCGACCTCATTCGCACACATACGAACACCATTGATCCTCATACCTTGTATAACACATCCCATAGGACTACAGACTCGTCACCAGTCATACACGGAGACACCTGTCAACCTTCCCATCGCGCCAAGACCTCACTCCACAAGGTTGCGCTTACTCATCTAACTCCTGCTAGGCAAACCACATCCACGTCACAGCCTCGAGCTCATTGTCCAAACAACTCACATAAAAAGTACACGACACCAAACAAAAGAAACCCAATCCTGAGACCCTTCATTCAGAGTTACTAATAACTCCCACAACTATGCAGACACCTCCGCGCTTCCGCTTTTCGAGCACGCATCGATCGTATATATCTTAACCCACGATTTCTCACCTATCGCCGTATGCCAGCCAAACCTCACAGTATACTGTTGAACCTTCTTACTCCACATTTCGTTTCCATGGGCAAATAACATACCCATCTTTGAACCTAAGGTCGAGCACAAACAAATCCCAGATATATCACACTCAGAATACATCGTCTTAGCGCTAAGCCAACCACACTATCGAACCCTTCTACGGTCTTTTCAAACCTCGTGCATCCAGCACGGTTCCTAAACACGATCTCCTACTCGCTAGGATAATGACCAAACCACGAACCTGCATTCTCATAGGAATCCCACGGAACTAATACTTGTTGAATGGTAGAACCGTAACCTGAAGCCTTACACATCCCAACACCGTTGCGACCCATGCTCCTCCCAGCATAGCTGCAACTCATATTCGTCCCCATATCCTCGAGTTTACTCACTCGTAACTCAATTCTCAAACCTCAATAAGGTATATCACGTCCAAGGTCATCAGAACTACTCTGACTACCAACAACATCCTGCTAGCAGGGAATATCCCTAGAACCACTCACGTTCTGCTATCTCAACATACGCCCGACAAAGGATTACTATACTCCCATTCACTATGTTTTTGTCTATACCTCATACCGAGTACACGACTCATGACATAGTATGGCTCACGACGTACCTAATTCGTTACACGGCCAAAACCACGTACACCAAATCTTAACTGAAAGGGATTATCACTGTCCACAATCCAATCACATTAACTGATTTTTCAGGATCTCCGACACCCCATCGCCCTACTCACAAGGCTATCCATAATACAACTATAACTTCCAGTAACGTACTCCTAAGAGAAGCCATCAACCACAATCAAGCCACTAATCATGCTTCAACTGTACCCGAACAAAACTCTGTTCATACCAACACTCAATAGTTCACCAATCATGGCCAACCTCACATGGCCAACCCAACTCACCGACGAGTTCCACGACACATTAAGCGGTCGACACTCAACCCACCTTGCCTTTCAGCAACTAACTGCAACCGAGTCACACATCCAAGACCAAAACCATGGTCTCATCGTCTCCAAGGTTATGCAGTTCATATATAAAAGAAATATAGAACACCACAACCTATTATGTTATTTCTAACACGTATCACATAATCATGCTAACACATAGCCAAAATAATTATGCCAACATATCATACATATCGAGGAGAACTGACAAGACTAACGCGTCACTTTGGATAACCTACTTAGATTTCCTGCTAGAAAACACGTTAGCTACACGCGTTTCTAACTTGGCTTCCAAGTTCGTTAATCCAAACGCCTGAAGGCAAGACTAATCAATTCTAAGGTCCAACTTTCATACTCACATATACACGGCATCCACATGCTCAATAAGCTATCATGCTCATGTTAAAACATAAACACAAGCAACCAAATACACACACATCCTCACAAGGTGATGCACTCTCTTCCCACGGCTCTTAGGTATTCAAACCCAGAGCTCTGATATCAAGTTATCATGTCCAAACTCTAAGTCGCGCGAAAGTCCACGAACAACCACCAAAACCGCCTAAACACAAATGGATGAAAAATCATGAAGCCAAAACGAGGCTAAAACTTTTGTAAAATGCACTACCGATGGTTTATTTAATTTAAAAGAGTAGCTTAAGAGACTACGGTTACTGCCCCAAAAGTTAAGCCTTTAAAACAAAATTCACATTTTGGATAAGAAAATCTTTTCTTTTTAAAAGAAGTATAGGCTATTCTAAAATCTCCCTCGAAGCACAAGAGTTTGAATGAAGCATAAACTATTTAAAAAGTTTCGTTTGTAAACTGTTGAACCAAGCAACAAAAAATGTAAGAAGAAACTACAAAAAACAACAATTAATCCATGGTTTCTCTCAAAAACATAAATCATGCATACATCGGTTCACGGCCAAAACAATTATATATGCTTTAAAACATGTTACATTCAACATGAACCATATACAAAGGTATAAACTACCTAACAAGGACAAAACATCAGAGTCTTGCCATCAGCCACCTCCGAGCACCTCAAGGTCAACCTACAGAACCACGTTTACCTGAAAAAAGGTTTTACAAATCCCACAACGTGAGCTGAAACCCAATAGAAATAGACTATAATGCCGTAAACCAAGATATGAAATCACATAGCATTAAGTTGACTTAACCACATGAGCCTTAAAATGGTTTTATTTCATAAAATTTCAAGTTTTCCATCAGACTTACATGAGTCTCAAAACAATTTTTCATCCTCAAAATCAAGTATTTCAATAATGCAAATAACGTTTCATACTTAAAGAAAAATAATAACCAAAACGTTATTTTTCACTCGGAACACACAGCCGAAAAAATGATTCCTATGTACCGACTCTGTTACACCACGAACAAAGGCAACAACTATAAATTTCTGCCCATTAGTTATCCCTGAATCATTTAAGACCTGTTAGGTAATGACAAGTTCAATACGGAGTGACAACAACGTAAACCACTTCATTTACGGACTACAACCGAGGGAAACAAAGCACCTACCCCTTCTTTACGGGGATTAACCTGAAGGAACAAAGGTACCTACTTGCGCAAGTTTTCGGACTTTCACCGAGGAGCAATGGCAGCTCAATACACCCACTATCCCGGTACATCTATAGAATCATTTAAAAATCAACCCGTAACTCGACTACGAAAATATTTAAACAATTATACATTAATTATTTATAAAAGATCCAATGGCCATCCGTCATGTCATTCATCAATCATGGAGATCAAACAACATTTTCAAAAATGTTTCCACCGTTTATATCAAAACGTTTCAAATCTGATACTCAACCCCGAGGGTTAGCTCCAAACCTCTAAAATACAATTTTCAAAGATTTTCATAAATTTTTCGTTTTTAAAATCACCTTTTTTAAAAACCACGGATATCCATACATCTGTATCATGTAATAAATTAAGAAAAGTGCAAAACATGCTTTTTATCCGAACGAACATGGTTTTAACATAAAAATCAGCACGTATAGCATTTCCAACAAGTAGAAAAGCGTATAACTGCACGTAGCACTCTTTAACGACAACATAGTCTAGGATCCTACCTCGTTGAGCTAAAAGCTTCACACCTCAAAAAATGAACCTCGACGAAACAAAATTTTGTCCGGATAGATGCGAAGCTCCCGACACAGATACTAAGGATCCATTGTCCGAATGCTGAAAATCGAGCTACAGGCCCATTAAAATTTAGAGAGAAGGCAGAGAAAATGAAACTTACTCAAGAAGATAGCTTTTCAAAATATCTTCCAAGAGCTTGATATTTATAGGCTCAGTCCCGTACAAGAATCCAGTCGACTGGATTCACCACATTAGTCGACTAAAATTCTACTAGAATCTCGAAAAACACTCACCGACCCAACCCAGTCGACTGACTCACCCAATCTAGTCGATTGGATGCACACACTGTCAACCCAGTTGACTGGATCACCCATTCCAGTCGATTGGTCGACGGAGAAAAATCGCTTTTGCGACAGAATAGGTTTTATAGCCTCAAACCAAACCAAACATGCCCCTTTCAAACCCGAACAATCGTAAAACACATATAAACATGCTGTTCTACTATGAAGAAACAAAAACCCAACACACCAAGGTCAAGAGTTAACTCCAATTCTGTCAACACTTACATCATTTCAAAAGTGAAACAGGTCGGGATCTCACAAAACCCTACACATATTAGACTTTTTGTAGATTTATGACTCAAGTCTAGTCCAAATACATATAAATAAAATACTAATTATATGGGTCCGCATAATACAAGACATATACCCAACAATCTCTACCTTAGTTTGAATTCTACAAATCACCTTGAAGATAACCGATGTCGATTTCGATTCTGTAGTTATTGTTAATCCGTCACACTCAAACCATCATGGCCCACATCTCTACACTGAGATGCTCGACACCTATTCGTCGAGGTGTCCTTATTGCTAATCATTTGTTGAATCAAGAAATCAACGTTTAACTTGACTTCACCTGCAACTAAAATCTCAGTTGCATCCATTGATGATTACTCTTTCACCATTGATTAAACCAAATTGCTACCGATTGCCTCTGATCACCCGCAATCAAAATCGATTGACCCTGATCACTATTGATCTCGCTCGATCAATCTCAATTTATGCCGATCTGTCCAATCTCATCAAGTCATTCAGAATCTAAAAATTCTGACCGTACCAATGAATCTGCAGCGCTGAAAAACTTTAGGAGGCACCTTTTTTTAAATTATTTTGTTATACACACAAATTGATATAACAAAAATAATTTACACCGTTAATTTCAAGATTTGTTGCCACACAAGATACAACCCCTTGGATTCATAATCCCTCCGATTAAATATCCCTTTATTAGATTAGATACCTTACTGAATACTACCAATAGGTCGTACACCATGCGTGCAAACAAATTACGCTATCTTTAAAACTGTTCAGTGCCGCTGCGTTCATCTCTTTTTTTTTTCTTTTTGTGCAAAAAAAAAATATTTTTGATTTATATGAACCAAAATAAAAAATATACCTGTACTCCGATCTCCCACCATGGTCTCGAATTTTCAACCGTCAGCTCTGATACTACTTGTTAGAATTTGAACACCAATTCCTGAGCGCGAACGGAAATAAAAATCATTGCATACACCAAAAAAAAAATTACGCAAGAATTTACGTGGTTTGGCACAACCTGCCTACATCTACAAGTGCAAGAGATAATCAACTATAACTATATAATGTACAATTCCGAGATTAAAAGCACCCCAAAACCCGACACCCACAACCCGAGCCCTGAAACAAATCTTGTTTCCTTGCTCAAAGGTTATTCATGTGTCTATGGTATTTTTTCATTTCTCTCTACATTTTTACTCCTTTGATTTACTCTCCACATGACAACTAGAATTATAGAGTTTTATTTATAGACAACCTTAAAATCCTAGCCCGTATAATTATAAAACCATACATATATTAAATTTCTTGTGGATTAATGACTTTAGTTCAGTCCAAATACATATAAATAAAATATTAATTATATAGATCCGCATAATATAAGATATACACCCAACACACTTTAATCTTAAATCGATTTCCTAGCTTCCGACGCCAGCTTCCTTGAGCCTAATATGAGAACAATACACCTAAAGAGCATAACTCAATGCAGTTGATCCATGCCATGCTCATTGTGGTTTCATGAGTTAATCCCTTAATTAAAAAACAATGAAATGCATGAATTTCTAAAATAAAATTTTGTATCCCCATTAATTCACGAATTTTTTGGGCATTAATCTCTCATTCTAGGACTAGGAAATTAATTACCCATATAAAGTATAACATATAATTTTTCTAGACATTATAATGTATAACTTATAATTTTTCTTGAATCCTAAGAATTTAGAAATTCGAACATGTATTTATGTGCAAAAAATCTGTGACAGCAACCTTGTTTTTGATTTTTATAAAATTCAATTCTTGTTTATGATTTTTATAAAATTCAATTCTTCAAATTTTCTTTTGACCATTTTTTCTTGTTTCGGTAATTATTTTGATAATTTTATAATATATTAAAATGAGTTAATTACACTAAAATCATATTTTTTTGAACTTATTGTTTTTTGTTTTTGGATTAGTTCTAGGGGAATTTTGGACTATGTTCTATTTAGTGGTCTTATATTTAGTGGTCTTATATTCCAATAAGTTCCAAATATGGATTATGTTCCAATAAGTCCTATCTATTATTTTTCATATCAAAATTACCCTTAATATAGCATTCACTCCTCACTATCGCCATCAGTCCCCACCGCCACCATCGCCCGCCACCAGTCCCACCGCCACCGCCACCACTCCTCACCACCACCAAAACCACTACCACTCCCCACGACTACCACCACCACTTCCCACTACCACTCCCCACTCCCCACCACCAACCCTCCCTCACCACCACCACCACCACCACCACCATCATCACCACCACCACCGCTACCGTTGCCATTATCGTCGCTACTACCACCGCCACCACCACCATTGCCACTACCACCAGATCGCCACCACTACAACAAAAAACAAATTTGTCAACACAACAAATATCATCGGTAAAAGTCTAATTGAGTAGGTTATAGTATTTGCCAACACGAATTAGTGCGTCGTCAGCTCGTTGGTAAGAAGGCACTACCAAAAAGTTTCACCAACGTATAGTTTATACGTTGGCAAAAAAAATGGATTTGCCAACATAGTTTTGCGTCGCCAATAAACTAAATTTTGTGTCGACAAATACATGATATGTTGGCAAAAATCATTCATATCTAGGCTCCTTTGACACTTTTGCCAACGATAATAGTTGTCGACAAAAGTAATTATGATATTTTAAATTTTATTACTTTGCCAACACATTAAAATGTGTTGCTAATGACAAATCTTTGTCCACGAGTGAGTTTATCGCCAAAAGTATTATATTATAGTTTTCAATTCTGGTTCTTTTTGTCATTTTTTTGGTCATTTTTTAGATTATCATTTTTTGTCAAATTATAGTTCTTTCAGAAATGCACAATATAAAAATTCATTTTACATGCATTCAATTCAAATCAAACACAACTCATATATCCAAATTTAAAGAGTAATCATTAATACCAAATATCTCAAATTATAATTATTAATTCTAAAATGTAAGTATCAATTAAAAAGTAATCTCAAATTGAAGTGCATTCAAAAGGTAAGAACCAAATTCAAGTGTACTAAAATCCATAAGTTAGTTATCTAAATATTCAAAATTTAATTCAATCATAAAGTTACTCGAATTCTACTTAGAGAGGAGAAGCAGCATCATGTCCTTCACTGAATGTGTCATCGTCGCTTTCCTTGTCCGGAATTAAGCTTGGAATGCTAGCATGAACAACCCCTGCATGTACTGCTAATACTTGCAAAACATTTTAAAATGTTGTCATGGTCTTTTCATAATTTTTCAGTTTTTTTCACAGAGCAACTACCTCAGGATCAGGCTCTTTAGGCTGTGTGTCAAATGAACCGGTATTCTTGCGAGCCTCATAGCCCTTGAAGAAGGTCGATCTCTTTCCAAGCACCTGCATAGATATTTGTTCTTTGGATAACGGATTAGTGACATCAGGCTGCGATTGCTCAACAAGTTTTGAAAGCATTTCATCTTGTAATTTCTAAAATTCATAAATCTTATCTATAACAGTTATGTACTAAAAATAGTTTATAAGCCATTCTACAAGCCCGAGAATTCAAGTTTTATGAAAAATATTACAATAAAACTAACTCATACATACATGATGTTCTCGAGACTTGTCATTTATCCACACATCTTCTCTATGTTAATGTCGTATGTGAGTTTCTTTAAACTGTTCCACAATAGACAATTGTCTATCATTGTTCTTATTAACCTATAATTCCATAGCGTTATTTTGTAAGAGACTATAACAAAATAGTAAAAATATATAATGAAATATATATTATTTGAACCGGCACTTACTAGCATAGATGCTCACGATAAAAACGATATGGACCTGCTTATATGATTATATTTCACACAAGATCATGCAATTTTCACATTGTTAGACTTGTCCTGTAATAAAACAAAAGGCAATCAAATGCATTATGTAAGTACTATACATAATAATATAATAATATAGGTCAACAAAAATAAACAAATTATTATTTAAAGTCTTTACACAATAAATAAATCAAAAAGTTAATTCTTGTCAAACTAGCTTAAATTGACTTAAAAATGTATACCTATTTAATTAATTGCTATAAAAATTATGATAAATCATAAAAATACTAAATTAAATATAAACACATAAATATAATAGGTTTTAGTAGCTTAAGATAGCAAAAAGATACATAAAATTAATATTTTATGCATTTTCTTGTACAAAATGGTATTAAAATATAATTTAAACTCCATAATAATGCAAAATCAGCTTTTGTGCTTCCCCAAATAGTCCTAGCCGAATTCCTTGCTGCTATATTCTAAAAATAATTTCTTGAGAAGGCCATGGCCACCCCATGCAACCAATCATAAATTAAAAAATTATAAATTTCCTTACAATATTAATTATCAAGTCTTCCACATTTTTTCTCTATAAATGAAAGCCAAACACCACCCCTTCAATTCTCTATATTTCGGCAATAGGAGAGAGAGAGAGACCAGAATATTGACTGTTCTTAGGGTTCTTCAAAAGTTTGAGAGAAGAAGGAAGGAAGGCGAAAGAAGAAGCTAGGAAGGACCAAGAAGAGTGCAACAAAACCAAGTTCCACATTTCTTCTACAATTTGGTCTTCAAAACAAGTAAGTAAATCCTTCAAACCTGCTGTCATTTACTCATAAATAACTCCCAATCCATCTCTATAATCAACCCTAAGAATAAAAAACAAGATTCACTCAAAAAGGCATCGTATGAGTAGATTAGGGACTGTTCGTTTAAGATCATGTGTTGCATGTGCTTGCATGTGAGTATTTTTGAGTTTTATGGCTTGAATAGGTTCTGGAACTTTGGTTTGCATGAATATATGATATGCATGCAAAGAAAATTCATTAAAATTAAACATAACATGAGCTAAGTCACCGAAATCCTAGATAACCTGATTTTCTGGGCACACTAACTTTCTGCCACAAATTTTAAACTACCATAACTAATTGTAGAAAAATGATCTAAATGTGATTTTTATGTCCAGACTTAGCTTTTTAAGTTCTCTTTCATACAAATTTAGTTTGAAGTGATTTCGTTAGGTAAAACTCTAAATATACCATTTTTACCAAAGAGTGTCAGATTTTGACCACTCTAAGTTGCAGACCTAAAAGCCCTAAGTTAGAGTGAGAACCGAGCTTGGGTCAAACTATAAAACTTGTAGAGGACATGTTTAGCCTACTGTCCACCACAAATGAGCCAAATACATGAAGTCTTGATGGGTCAAAACCCTTCTCAAAATTACTGTTGTGATTCAATGACTGACAGAACTCTCTGTCACACATTTTTGTGAGACTCAAACGCTAAATTTTTAATATCTAAATTCAATAGTGGTTTTCATGAAAAATGTAGCTAACATATTAAACTAAATACGGTGCAAATATTAGCCCAAAATACCCTCGGATGGTACCGCAAGGGCCTTGTGACTTCTCTGTTGAAAATCGGTTATGCAGACCCTTTTTATGCTAACTGAACCCATTTTATAAATTGGCCAAAATCACCAACTTGATTCAAACAATTAGCCTTAGCACAAAACATGAAACTTGTAGGGGACACCTTAAACTAAAACTTTTCCAAAAATAAAATTCATAGCCCTTGAATTGATACTCCAAAACTGAGACCAACAGAGACCCAAATTTTGCGCTTTTCTCTATAAAGTGCTGAACGATTTTTTCTTAATTAAAATAAATGATCATTTTGTCCAAGGGTCTGACCTTAGTGTTAAATATGAAAATTGTAGAAAATATTTTAATCTAATTGATATTCAAAAATCTGAAATTAAATCCTTGCTTAGGTACCTCAAAACACTGTTGTAATTTTAAATTTGACAACTAACCATTTACTTAAATTTGGTTAAGTGTATGAGTGGCATGTTATTTTATGGAACTTGAAAACATGAATTTTAATTGATTTATGTGAGTGATTGGTGTATGAAATTAATAATTTGATGATTAAAAATCATACCGATAGGTTGGATTCATATCACATGAATCATAGCTTATACTTCGTATATTCGTACTTTATGCTATAGTGAGTTGTACTTTTTGCTATATTATGCTTATATTTCATATTATAATTAATTGTACATGAGAAGCATATTACACACCCTGAGCATTGTTACACTTGCATTTTGGTTTACTGGAGTATCTCTTGTACCTATCATTGTGGGTTGGGCGGAAATCATTCTTCCTGTGATTTTGAATCTAAGACGTTCCTGATTGCCAATTTTTAAAAAAAAATGAATTGGGAGATTGTTTATTTTAAAAAGGGGTTAGGCACCATGGGTTGGTCATTAGCCTTTTAATGAGATTTTGAGTTGACGCCTAACGAGCGTCCTAGTCCTTAAGGTGGGATTAGTTGGCTAGGATAAGGATGGACAAAATTGGTTGGCCCGCCCCCACGCCGTTGCTATTGAGTAAAACGGCCGAGGCATGTAGCCAAGGCGAGTATTTACCTTTCGCAACGAGGCAAGGATAGGTTCGGTGATCAAATTCCCATCAAATCTACTCTGTAATTCCCAGCGTGGAATTCATGAATATTTCTTTGGATGCATGTCGGGTTGGGCAACTGCATTGCATTCATCTACATCGCGCACTTGCACAATTGTTCTTTTATATGCTTACCCTATTGAAAATGTTAAATTGTCTGTTTCTTTGGTAGTAAATTATATTGGGTATTATATGATATGTATTGTAGGATATTTTATTGTGAGTTCGTTAGACGGTTTAGGGAATTTGCTTCTGGGTTTTGGCTCATGGCATTCATGCCACAAGTGAAGAAGAAGAACATTTTGAGGAAGATGTGTTCGTAGAAAAAGAAGATTTCGAGGAATGGGGTGAGTGGCAGGAGTCAGCTGACCCCAACAACGCCGCTTGAAGGCGTAGAATTTTCTCTTTTTGCTCTTTGTTCAGTCTCCGCGAACATTCTGTAAATTTTTGGTTAAACTTTCTGAATGATTGTAATCATTAAGTATTTTGAACAAGTTCTGAACCTTTAATAATGTAGTATTATCATATGTAATTATGAATGCATAGTTAGAATATCTCTCTTAATTATAGTTACGTATGTTTTGATATCCCCGTAGGACGGGGCGTCACAGGATAACCACGAATTAATAGGTCGAGTTAAGACCTACAAATTTGGGACGAAGCACAAGGTAAGAATAATTAAAAGCCAAGCCGAGACTTAAAAATTTATTAGGAGAAAACATCACAGAACACGACACTTATTTTTGAAAATTATTTATACTAACAAATTATTTTTTTGAAAACTGACTAATATTTGAAAAACACACAACAATAAAAACAAAATCAACACACACACCCAAAATAAAGCAAATATACACAAGGAGGTAACACAAAATCAAACACACAAAATAAACACACAAAATAAAGAGAAAATGAAACACATAATAAAAATAAGATAAATAAAGAATATAAAAAAGCAGAATAAAGAGTGAATGAAGCACATAAGAAAAACCCCCAAACATCCCCCCCCCCAAAACCCCAAAATGCCATAATGGCCAACTGATGCACACCCGCCAACTCTGCATCTGGCGGTCGTCGGGTTCGATCCTCGAGACAGTTGACATGACCGTTTGCCAGGTGGCGGTCGCCAACAATTTTCCCCTCTAACATGGCGACTGTTGCAACAAAACCCCTTCATGGTGGCGATCGCCTTGTGTCGCTTGAACAACCCAGCGGTGGCTATCATCAAACATAGCGACCGCCACAATGAGACACATATACATCTCCACAGGCGCGCGGGTGTCTCATTTCTCGTATTCCTTTCTCTCTCTTTAGCTTCCTTGCGTTCTCAAACTCTCCCAAACCTTCTTCTTGTTCTTTAAGGTCTTCAAGCTTTTCTCTTAGCCTTTTGAGTACTCTTCCTTGATACGAGATGTTTACACTGCTATTCGTGATTCCTTTTCTGTTCATAGTGGGCCAAGGCCATGGGAATGGCAATTTAGGGGCACGATAAGGCCTCTCTACTGTTGAGAGCTCCTCCATTGGTGCCATTGGAGGAGCCAGCTCTCGTGTTCCTACTGGTGGGATCTCCGCACCGCAGCGCTCCATTTCTTTTGGAGCCATGGTCATACTTGCTACCAAGGCGGAGCGGTCTTTGCTTCGTGCTGTCGAGGAGCAGGATAGAGTGGCACGAGCAGCTGCTGCAGCATAGGCAGCTGTAGATCAGGCCGCAGCGGAGCAGGCAGTTGTCGAGGCCGAGATAGCTGATTTCTTGGATCCCCAGGCTGGTGAGGGGATTCCTGCGCCTTTTGATCCTCATACATACGCTCCAGCTCCACACTGCTTGGGTCTAGGTGGGATGAGGCGCTACGAGCCGCCTACTGATGCTGTTGCTGCCAATGTTCTCTTTCGGGAGCCTGGCCAGCACATCTCTCGCCAGCGTCCATTGATAGGTTCCTTATCCTTTCTGTTTAATATCAAAGCATGTTATACGATATGATATAAACTTAGACGCATGCCTAGGATCTCCTGTGCTTTGCTTATTTTTGCAATATTGATATCTGCAATGTTTGAGATCTGTTGAATGAACTAGCATGTGATCACATTTAAAATAACAAACTTGGACATCGAATTGAGAAGCTATCTTAGGTACCCGTGTAAAGGAGATTTAAAACAATAGGGACACTAGGATTAGGGTTTAGATACAAACAATAATGCGACGGTTATTTTAACAAAAATCACAAAAACAAAAGACTTGATTTTTTTAATTTGGGATACTTACACTTACATCCCTTGATGTTTAAGTTTATTACAGGGACCTCTTATGTGGTCTCTGAAATTACATTAACCTCCCATGAGGTTTAATTTTAACATCAATTGCACCCCAATTGTTAAAATTTTCGTTAAAATTTAACTGAAACCACCCCTCCCACCCCAAAACCACCATTTCCACTCAAAAATCACCCTTTTCAAAACCACAATTCCGTTGAAATTTGGGGTGGAAAGGGTAATTTTGGGGGAAAAAGGTGGCTTGAAGGGTGGTTTTGGGGTGGGAAGGGTGGTTTTGGGGTGGGAGGGGCGATTTTCGTTAAATTTCAATAGAAATTTTAACAGTTGGGGTGCAATTGATGTTAAAATTAAATCTCAAGGGAGGTTAGTGTAATTTCAAAGATCACAGGGGAGGTCCCTGTAATAAGCTTAAATCTCAGGAAATGTAAGTGTAATTATCCCTTTTAATTTTTATTTTGGGGCAAAACATAGAACTTAAGGGGAGAAAATTTATTTTTCTAGAAAATTTTTTAGAAAATTTAGGGAAAATTTTCAAAAATTCTAAAATCTCTTAGGGAAAATTTCAAAAAATCTTTTACAACCTTAGGGGAAATTTTTGCAAAAATTTATAAAAATCTAGGGGAGTTTTAGAAATTTGCTACAATTTATAAAAATTAGGAAATTTTCTTCAGAAATCCTAAAAATTATAGGGGAATTTTTTCAAAAATCTAAAAATTAGGGAAAAATCTTTCAAAAATCCTAAAAAAGGAAATTTTTTTTTAGAAATCCTAAAACAATCAAGAGGCAATTTTGCAAAAATCGTACAATCCAGGGGAAACTTTGGAAATTTTATAGAAAACATTGAAGCAATTACGAAAATCTAGGAGAAGGAAAAAACACAAATTCTAATGGGATGATTTTTTTTTTTTTTGATTTTTTGGTAAAAATTTAAGGGAATGATTTTTTATTTTTGATTTTTTGGTAAAAATTTAAGGGAATGATTTTTCATTTTTGATTTTTGAAAAAACTCTAAGGGGTACCAGAATCTAAGGGGTTTGACTTTTAATCAATTTTTTTTGCTTTTGATTTTTTATTGTCTAAATGTTTTAGGATAGAGATTTTCTTGGTGCGCCCAGGCTTAGAGTTTCTAGTTTTCTACTATGACGTGGAAAAATCTAAGTATCGTTACACACACATGAACGTAGGGTTGAAAGAGTTTGTCTGGCGCACAAGGGCTTAGGGTTTCTAGTCTTCTACTAGGACGTGTAAGATTTGCCTGGTGCACTAGGGCTTAGGTTGTCTAGTCTTCTAGGACTTGAAAGATTTGCCTGGCGCACAAGGGGTTAGGGTTTCTAGTCTTCTACTAGGACGTGCAGGATATACTTGGCGCACCAGGGTTTAAGGTTTCTAGTCTTCTACTAGGACGTGCAAGGTTTGTCTGGCGCACCAGGGCTTTGAGTGTCTAGTCTTCTAGGGCTTGAGAGATTTGCCTGCCGTACCAGGGTTTAGGGTACCTATTCTTTTAGGGTTTGAAAGAACCAAAGGGTCGTCACTCACACACGAATCTAAAATTTTTATTGCTTTCAATTATTCTCTACATATCACTTGTTTTGACAGCTCTTATATATCCTCTACTTATGTTCTTCTTTTCAAGCTGGTCACTACGTTCGAGGTTTTGGCGGCTCTACCTTGGGCTAGGTGTTGGAGTGGTATAATGCCCTCCCTGCTCCCAGCCGGGCTCTTGTTGATGTTTTTGATTTTGCTCGGTTCATACCCTTATTTGGTAGGACGAGTAATGACCGGGTCTGGCTGATAGCCCTGGTTGAGCGGTGGTGGGATACCACCAATACCTTCCATTTCACCACATTCAAGGCCACCTTGACACCTTTGGGTTTTGCTCTTATCATCGGCATCAGAGTTGGTGGTGCTTCTATCCCTTTCGATCCATCCATCACCCAATCTACTGACGCACTAATGCATTTGCTTGGAGCTGTTCCAGTCCAGATGGACAGAGACCGGGTTAGATACACCTGGTTCTTTGATCACTTCTGCCGGCTACTTTTTATGGCTTTATGAGGGCCCTGACCCGATTTCCCTAGGAGCTCAGCATCAGGGGATACTAGAGGGTCTATGAGGTATGCTTTTAGTTTTTGTACATCATTCATTCATTTTCGTTATCTGTTATCCATTATCTACTTGTTGACATCTTTTTTTTAGCTTTGGACCTATGAGTTCTTCGGGCTTCATGTCCCGGTAAACTCCTCGGCAGACCCTCTAGTCATTTCCCGCGCAGCTCGGTGGTCCCGAGGTCTAAAGGGGAAGAAGGCTGGTGGGAAAGATATCGATCGATTTTGGGCATCTTTGGATAGATTGACCCCATATCAGGTACCATTATTTACTGCTTTGTGTATTGTACGTTGTCCTTTGTATCATATTGTTCACTGCACTGCACTGCACTACTGACTGATCATTTTTCTTAACATTGTTATCTGTTCTACACACTGATCACTGTATTCTGCACACTGATTACCATACTACGCCATATTGTTTATTGATTACTGTTCTTCGCTTTGCACTGTACTTTGAATTTCTACAGGTCCACTGGGATGTCTGGAGAGGGGTAGAGAATTGGGCCGACGTAGATCTGATGCGCAGTTGAGAGGTCACTTCTATGCGGATCCTACTAGAGGGTCCATTTGTTCGGGAGTACTCCCTCGGAGAGAGGGTAATCCGCCAGCCACTTGGCCTCGACTACTTCAGGATTTCTGTTGTCCCTTTAGCCCGCATACGCTGGATCGACCTCTTGAGCCGTGCGGACATGTTATTAGAGATGGTGGGAACTCATGCCACAAAGCTGCTGGTAGCGGAGGGAGATTACACAGCTTGGGCTCGGGATCATTTATTAGGATCACTTGGCTCGGGTCTGGCTGTACCTGGTGGCAGGAGGGGGAGATGGGTATGAGAGGCTGCTGATGTCGGTGCTGGAGTTGGTGTTGGGGTCGGGGGAGCTGTTGCCGCCGCTGGACATGCTGGAGTTGGGGCTAGAGTTGCTACTGCTGGGGGACCTACTCGAGCAGGAGCAGTTGAGGTACCCTGGACTATATTGGCCCGCATCGCTGGGTATCCTTTCGACATTCCTATCCCAGTTCCTCTAGCCCCGGAGTTCCGACCAGTGCATGCTCAGGTTTGATGTCTTTTTCACTGTTTTCTTTTCTGTCCTTCCTTTATTCAGATTGCTTAGTTCTTTATTCCTTTTGGTAGACGAATCAGGCCTGGCTAGATCATCTCATGCTGGTGGTGAGTGGCATTCGGACTTTGATTTTCCAGCAGAATGCTGCTTTGCATGCTGTTAGGGTTAGTATACTGAAAATCATATTTTTAGTATTTAATTTTATTTTAATAAAATTAATTTTTCATTTTATGAGAATTTTTATGAGCAATGTATGTGTATCATTTCCTTAATGTTATGCATGAATGTCCGATATTCTGTATAGTATTTAATCTGGTGTATAGAGTAAGGCTTATACACAGATGATTAGATTTTAGGTTCTTGTATAATATAAGTTTTATGTTCATAGTTTAGATAAAAATGAACATACTATCGGTACGACTGTAGCACAGAGTTTTAGAAGGGCTGTCTTAGTTATGGAAAACAGATAATAGCGTCGTTTATTGTTCTGACTCTCTGTGCTAGTACACTTTATGTATATTAAACGGGATACTTGGGGTAATTAATTTTATACTGATTATATAAATTAATTCACACTCCAAGATTATTATGAATAGTGCTTATCCTCTTAATCTTAAAATAATTATTAATTTGCGTATATTTAATATTCATTATTTTGATTCATTAGAAGTTGCGATCTTATATGGGTCTATATTCCCGGTGAGTTGGATAGCGGTATTATTTAATAAGGTAAATATTAATTATTGACGGAATTCACGTTCCGAAAGATCAAGATTGACGATACCCCCTTAAGGAAACTTATAAGTTTTGACCGAGCCAAACCCTACAGGTAGATTTAATTATCCAGCGGTCAAATAAGTTAAGCAGAAGAGTTTAAGGAATATCAAGATGCTGATTGAATTAAATTATCAGTAATTAAACTTAATTGGCGGGTATCGAGAATCTTAACGTGGAAAGAAATGGTAAGTATTTAATAATAGGAGCTCAATGCAAGAAGATCTTGATATTATGGGTCAGTGTGTAATTATAGTTCTTTAGTAGTGTGAACTGTAATTCAGTATTTTATGAAAATTATAAAAATCGCTGGTAGGTGTCTGTGTTCTACTGGAAGTTTTACTCATAATTATTCCACAGGTTCCTGCTGTAGCCCTATATATATGCCGGTAGGCTAAACTAGTTTTAGATGGATATATCATAATTTGTCATTCAAGACTAAATATATCATAATTTGTCTTTCAAGACAAAAGATATCTGAGTTCTGTCGATACGAGTTCTCGATAGTTCCTAGCCTATACTATGTACGATGATCGCGTAAGGAAATACAGTAGAAGATCTGACTGGAGTTTCAACTTGGAATCAAATCGTAGTTAAAGAATAGATCGACAAAAGGTATTCTTCTAAATTAAATTTGGTTGTACGAATTTTATTTTGATAGTTCGATATCAAAAGTTTTATCTATAGCCCGTTTCAGCGTTTGCCCGTCCAGTTAATTCTTTTTATCAAAAATTATTTTCAAAAACAATGATTTTTGCAGTATTACCTCCAACAATTGGTATCAGAGTCATTTTGTTTTTCGTTTTCGATTATCGAGGCTGGGTAGTTTTAGAACTATTGCTAATTTTGTTTTGCAGGCGTTCTAAATCTTAATTTTATGATCATCATTTATTTTCATATTTGATTGAATGCGTGGATGATAATTTAATTAATTTATTTTTTCACGGTATTTGACCGTGATAGATTAATTTTTGTGAGCTTACGGGACATAAGTTTCGATGTAAATATTTTATATTTTTGAAAGTTTTTTTTTTAGTTTATTAGAAAGAAAAAAAATAAAAACAAGTATGGAAGATCGAAGGCAGCAACAACTGGTGGTTTTAGCCGTGGATTGAGTTTTTTTTTATTGCTTTCAAATTTTTTTTCTCTCCAGAATTTTTTTTTCTGGATAAAATAAAACAAAAGGAGCTGTTTTCCAGAACAGCCCGCTGGCCTTAGGCAGCTGCGCAAAAGCCAAAACAAGCCGCCGAATCACCCACACTGCAGCGGTTGGCTGCTGTTTTGCAGCACAACCGAAGCTTGAACCAATAGAAGCAAACATCCAGTCGTTTTCCAAGACGAAAACAGTTTCCAAACAAAGCAGTGAGCACCAAACACAGCAGCAGAAAAACCAGATTCCAAACGGTGTGGTTTTTCCAAACACAGCACAGCAGTGAAGCAGTGTTCTCCAGGCGACAAAAGGCGCTGCTTTACAAACTCAGCAATTGGCTACTGAGGCTAACCAGACGCCAAATCACAGCAGTGATTTCCAGCGCCAAAACAGTGTGCAGCACAATTCCCAAAAACAGTGGCGCAATCACCAAACCAGGCTGCGTTTGGCTTTAAGACAATCACTGTAGCGCAATTCCAACAGCGTTGCAGCACCAAACACAGTGGTTTCCATTCAAATCCAACGCAGCAGTGTTTTTCAAACACTGTTGCAGCGTCCAACAATGTAGCTGTTCTCAAACCAAGCAGCGGCGCCGTTGGAGCGTGTGTGATGGCCGGCGGTGGTGTTGGTGGCTTGGGGCTGATTTTTTTTGATATAGATTGATCGAGAAGTTGTATTTGTATATCATTATGAATCAAGAAATCTTGATGTAATCTGGATACATAAAATTTATTCTGAAAAGAATTATTGCAGCTTATCCTTTTAAGAACAGGAGATTGAAACTATTTACAGTTTAAATTCGATCATAAAATCGGGATATATTTATCTTGTATTTAATTTATTTATCTTTATATATTAACTGCGTGGATGATAAATATTAATTTTATTTATCCTGTTAATTTAATTAATTTGAATATTCGATTTTAATTAAAATATTTTGTAATGAAAAATAAAATTAAGTTTTTTTAATTAATTAATTTTAATTAAATAAATTTTTTTTAGATATTTTATTTTATTTTTAAAATATCACGTTTAAGATGGTTTTTTTAAAATCAGATATCTTGAAAAAACGTGAAAATTAATTCTGAATTTTGAATTAATTAAATGAAAAAATGTTTAATAAAAATAAATTATTTTTCAAAAAATTTAAAACAAAAAATAAAATAAATGCCTTTAATCACTACCTTAGCTGAAAAATTACAAAAAAAATTATGTATTTATTAAATTTTATTTGTTACACATTTAAATACAAAAAGATGGTTTGATAAACCATAATTTTTGGAATCGTGTACACGGAAAGATGTTTGATTCTTTCATATCGTGTGACTTTCGAAATTAATAAATTTATTTTAATTAAATAGATTTTTATAACTCTCAAAAATATTTTAAAAATCTAAGTTAGAGAGAAAATTTATTTACAGATAAATCTCGCGATCTACGTCACCAGTTTGTAAGCAATGCAATAAAACTCTGTGTGTCGGCAGTAAGATCTTCAGCCTCATCGGACAGATTAATTGTAGTATCGCTAGTACAAACCTCTTTTAGGTATAATTCTGGATAATTGTTAATGTGGATCACTTCTCTATCTGAAGGATTCATTGCGAAACGATTGATTTGGGATTAGGTGATGGTTAACACTTAGCTGTATATAATAGTATCATTTCTATCTGAGTCACTACTATTATATACTGGATCGAAACTATATCAGCTATTTAGTTTTACTTGGCATGGTCAATTGCCTAGTTAGTAAAATTAAAAGAAATTGGCTTGTCTGGTCTGATGATGGATAGTAGACGTCCACTCATCGTGGCATGCTATTTTCAGATTATCAGGCTGCTGGCGAATTAATTTTAAAATGGTAGAGGGAACCAAATTAAAATAAATTCAAAATCTTACTCGTTATAATTAACGGTATTTTTAATTATGCGATTTTCAGGATTAAAATGGCTTTCAACCCACTCGCTTTAATACTCAAAGAAAACAAACTAACAGGACTGAATTTTGTTGACTGAAAATGTAACTTGGATATAGCTTTAATTACAAATGGTATTCCTTCAATACTAAAAAATGTGTTTGTTTCTGAAAAAGTTTCTTCCTTTTGGCCGAAAGTCATAAAGAAGAAAAAGGTTTAGAAACAGGAAAACACGATTTTTAGAATAGTTAGTGGGCCACAGACTGGTGTGAAAAAATCAAAAGGCAGATGTTTTCACTGCAATTAGACCCGGCACTAAAAAAAGTAATGTCCTGTATTTCTCAGAAGGTAAAACAAACATGGTAATTTATGTTCACTGGTTGTGGAAACATGTTTAGCGGTGTTATCTACCGGTACCTGGTGTGTAGATACGGGGGCCACTAATCATGTCTGCAATTCATTACTGGGGTTCTAGGAAACCCAACAATTTAGTGATTGGGAGATTTACCTGCATATAGGCAATAATACAAAGGTAATAGTAGTTGCAGTAGGAGATGTCACTCTCAGTTTTGGTAGATATCGGGTTTTAATATTGAGATATTGTCTTTATATACTTGCCATTAGAAGAAACTTAGTTTTAATTTCTGGATTGGCTAAAGATGGATATTTGGTTTATTTTAATAACTCTGTGGTTATTAAAAATAATAAACGGGTTATTTGTTCTGATATATTGGTAGATGATATTTATATTATTACTCCAATCTCTCATACACTGCAATTGATTGAAATGAATAATACATCTATATTACCATATAAGAGAAAGTTTTCTTCTTTAATAAACCAAACGTTTCTTTGTCACTTACGCTTGGGTTATATTAATTTAAAAATGATAAACAGACTGGTAGCAGATGGACCTTTGAGTTCATTGAAAGTGGAGACACTTCAAATCTGTAAATCTTGCTCAGAGGGTAAGATGACCAAGAGACCTTTTTCGGCCAAAGGCTATAGAGCTAAAGAACCGTTAGAGCTGGTTCATTCTGATGTGTGTGGTCCTATGACAATCCGAGATAGAGGTGATTTTGAGTACTTCGTCAGTTTCATTGATGACTACTCAAGGTATGGATACATTTACCTGATGCACCGTAAGTCTGAATACTTTGAAAAATTCAAAGAATTCAAGGCGGAGGCAGAGAAGCGTACGGGTAAAAGTATCAAATAATTACGATCCGACCGTGGTGGAAAATACCTCTTTAGAGAGTTTAAGAACTACTTATCACTAGAGGGGATTACATCCTAGTTAATTGTACCTGGCGCTCCACAAAAGAATGGTGTAACAGAAAGAAGGAATAGAACTCTTATGGAGATGGTAAGGTCAATGATGAGTTATTCAGGTTTACCATATTCGTTTTGGGGACTTGCTTTAGAAACAGCAGCTTGCATTCTGAACTTGGTACCTTCTAAGTCAGTACCTTCTACTCCTATAGAATTGCGGACCGGCGTAAGCCTAGTTTGAAACACATTCGTATTTGTGGGTGTCCAGCACATGTGCTGAAAGAAAATACGGGTAAGTTGGAACTGATGACAGAAGTCTATTTCTTTGTGGGGTACCTAAAGGAACGAAGGGTAGTCTATTTTATAACCCTAAGGATCAGAATATCATTATTAGCACTAATGCTTGATTCTTGAAAGAGAATTATATTATGGATCACAAGCCCAACAGCAAAATTGTTCTGGAAGAATTGAGAGGAAATACCAGTAGAACGGAAGAAGAACCACAAGTCACTAATATTCCATTACCTCGTCATAGTGGGAGGATTACCAGGATAGGTGCAAATGAAGAATAGGGTGCTGATGCACAAGGTTAAGATTCTACACAGCCAGTTACTGCTAGTATACAGACACAGGTAGTGTCTCGTCGTAGTGGGAGGGTTGTTCATTAACCTGAACGGTATATATTCTTGGGAGAGTCGTATGACAAGATCCCGGCAGAACAAGATACCGAGTCCTGTAACTATAATGAAGCACTATAAGACAAAGATACAGATCTTTAGCAAATGGTTATGAATTTAGAGATAGAATCTATGTATTTTAATTAGGTCTGGGAATTTGTAGAACCACCCGAAGGGATAAAAACCCATTGGATGCAAGTGGATCTACAAGAAGAAGAGAGGAGTAGACAGAAATGTTGAAACCTTCAAAACTAGACTTGTTGCTAAAGGGTTCACTCAGAAAGAAGGGATCGACTTTGAGGAAACTTTTTTGCCAGTAACCATGTTTAAGTCTATCCGAATTCTCTTATCCGTTGCCGCACATTTCGATTACAAAATTTGACAAATGGATGTCAAGATAGTTTTCCTTAACGGAAGTCTTGACGAGTGTATCTATATGATACAATCAGACGGATTCATTGCAAAGGGCCAGGAGCACATGTTATATAAGCTTAAGAGATCCATTTATGGACTTAAGTAGGCATCGAGGTCTTGGAACACTCAGTTTAATCAAGTTATAAAGTTTTATAGTTTTGATCAAAGTCCAGATGAGTCTTGTGTGTACAAGATGGGTGACGAAAGCGTGGTGATCTTTCTAGTACTTTATGTAAATGATATCTTGCTCATTGGAAACGATGCAGGGGCATTATCTACGGTTAAAGTATGGTTATCTAGGCAGTTCGATATGAAGAATTTGAGAGAAGCTAGTCACATTTTTGAGATCAAGCTTGTGCGAGATCGGAAACAAATGATGTTGGGCTTATCACAAGCAAAGTATATCGATGATATCCTAGCTCGTTTTAGCATGCAAGATTCCAAGAAAGGGTTTTCTCCCTTTCAGGTATGGAATCACTCTATCCAAGAATCAGTGTCCTAAGACACTTGATGTGATAGAGAAGATGAAGGTGGTTCCTTATACTTCGACAGTAGAAAGCCTCATGTATGCTATACTTTGCACTAGACCCGACATCTACTTTGCCGTTAACATGGTTAGCAGATATCAGTCTAACCCATGGTAGTAGTATTGAACTGCGGTAAAGAATATAATCAAATATCTAAAAAGGACTAAGGATTATATATTGATTTACTAGGTAAACAGTCTAGTACCTTTGGGGTAAACTGACTTAGATTTTCAGTCAGACATAGAGCTTACATTAGGAGACAACCTTACAGATCCTTTACAAAGAGTTTACCGGCTAAGACTTTTGATAGTCATGTAAAAAGCATGGGAGCCAGATGTATGGCAGCATGACTTTGAGTATAAGTGAAAAATTGTTAGGGTTGGTATACTAAAAATTATGTTTTTAGTATTTAATTTTATTTTAATAAAATTAATTTTTTATTTTAT
>JAULJZ010150465.1:0-10025 GCA_032270985.1 Heliamphora pulchella | reverse complement strand
CGTCGCATGACCACCCTTCCATTTCTGTTTAAAAATGTTGTGTGTGTTTTGAGTGTGTGAGTGTGTGTGTTTTTTTTTTCGAATTGTTTGTTTGGTTCCATCCCACCAAACCCCCTGTAAATGGGATTACATCCAATGCGAACGGAAATGGGTTCGTTTCAGAAATCGCTATAACCTCCATTAATCTCGGCACCACCTTCCCCGCCCAATTTCTCTCTCTAAACTTCCTCACCACTCTCGTCCTTTCCTACAGGAACCTCACCGGAAAAATCCCGTTTTCCATTGGGAATCTGTCATCGCTGACCACCCTGAATCTCGGTTTTCAATTCTCTAACGGGAAGAATTCTGTCGAAAATCGAAAAATTATCCTGGCTGCGGCGGCTGTCACTGAGCTCCAATTCGTTGCGGCATGGCCGGCGGCGGGTCGACGACGTCAGAGATGGTGGTGACGCTGGTGACGCGGTGGTGGACGAATGCTGCGGAGGTGGAGGCCGACGGCAGTGGTTGCGGCATGGCGTGGTTAGCGCCCTTCTTCCATTCCTTCTTCTGTTATGCTTCTTAGCAGAAGCTCATTTGCTTCTGACTATTGTAAAGCTGAACTCCTTAACTTGTCCATTATCTTTTATTTAATTTTTAAATATGTTTTTATGATTAGATCCGTTCATTATGTAGAGTTCGTCAAATTTGTTATTCATATAAGAATCGATACCTGTAGATAAGTGATTGAATAATATTTGTTTAACAATTTTTTTAAAATTATAATTTTTATTCATTTATTTATAAATCAACATTATGCAATCACTTAATTACAGGTATCGGATCATCCTAAATTTTTTCATAAACAACAAACTTGACGAAATCTATGTAATGAACGAATTCAATTATAAAAATATATTTAAAAGTTAAATAAAAAATAATGCAAAGCACAAACCTTTTCTTGTACCATTCAGGGTCAAATGTTTCCATGGCTTGGGGAGGGGCAAATATGAAGAAAAAAAAATTCATTCATAGTTAATTTTGTTGGTTAAACGTTAGTTGACTAATGGTGTGGATTGAAGTGTAATACAAAATTAAACGTCAAGGGATAACAATGTAATTATTCTAAACGTGTGGGTTTAACTGTATTTGATCAAAATTTTAAGGGAGGTTAGTGTAATTTACCCTATCTTTAAATTGCATTTTGAGGATTGCTATTTTAATAAGTCAGTCTTTCCATCATTATAGAGAGAAAATTCATAGCGTGAAATTCAACGTGAAATCACTTAGAATACTTTAACATTATCTCACATTGATCCTTTGTACTTGTAATATTCCGTATTTCAAGTAGCACGTTAGGACCTTAATAGTTGTGATAGTCTTACAAAAACCTTACATAGCAAGGAAATACATACGAAATAAGCTCCCTAATAGACTTAATAAAGGGTTGGGTCATAATGTAGGAAGTCCAAAATTTTAGAAAATAAAAAAAAATCCCAATCCGAGTAAAGGCCCAAATCATTGGTTCAAGTCCAAGTTTTACTTCTCCAAGCCCACACAAATTCTTTTAAATTTGAACCCAAACATTTTATTTTGGCACACATATATATACGCACATACACACACATATGTTATATAAAAAAATGAAAAATGTATGTTTCTATGCATGTACATCATTTGAACTATGCATGTATCGAAGAGGAAGTTAAGCATGTATTATGTACCTATGCATATGCCTATGATGATAAAGCTATGCATGTACTTTTCCTTACCTATACAAAGACCCACCTCTTCTTATTTCATTTCGCTTGTTTCATGGCTTTGAGAGAATTATAGAGGGAAAAAGAGAAAGGAAGAAATAAGTAGATAGTGAAGATTTTACGATAAAGTTCCAAGACTTTCCAAGGTAAGAATCTTCTACTATTATACTTTTCTTTTCTACCTCTCAAACAACCTCTAATAAGATTAAAGAAGCAAAAAATAAAATCTAGAACTATAAAAGACCAATGAAGAATTAAAATGAAGAACAAGTTAAAATTCGATTGTGTTGAACTTTTGGTTCTTCATTATTCTTCTTTTTGACATATGAACTGAGGGTGGAGAGGAAGCAGATGAGGGGATTGTAATAAGAGAATTGAGAGAGGAACAGGGAGGAACAAATTGAAAGGTGCTGGAAGAAGAGGAGAGGAAGGCATGGAAGATGAGATGGAGGACCAAAAGAAGGATTGATGCTGAGGAATAGAGGAAGGTTGTGGAGAAACGTGGTGAAAGGGAAAAACGGCTTCCTCAAAGAGAACATGCCTGGAAACATAAACTTTTCCAGTTTGTGGGTAGTGAAGGGGGGAAATGGCTTCATCAAGGAGAACATGCCTGGAAACATAAACTTTTCCAGTTTGTGGGACCAAACATCTGTACCCTTTGGTAGTGGGATGGTAACCAATGAAGATACATGGAATTGATTTTGGTTCAAGCATGAGACTGAGGTAAGAGTTTGTGCCAAGGATAGCATTGGCATTCAAAGACCCTAAAAAGACTATAGTTAGTTGATTGAAGAAATAATTTTTCAAATGGAGTATGATTACCTAATTTGGAGGAAGCTATTCATAAGAAATGTGGCAATAGCTAGGGCATCAAACCAGTAACACAAGGGAAGTTTGGACTATAAAGTAATTGTTGTATCAATGAGATGCTGATATTTTCTTTTGGCTACACCATTTTGAGATGGTGTGTGTGGACAACTGATTCGATGAATTGTACCTTCTTGGCGAAGAAAATTTTGTAATTGGAAACTAACATACTCTCCTCCATCTGTTTGAATAATAATTTTAAGAAGTGTATTGAACAGTTCCTCTGCATAGGACTTAAAACTCTCAATTTTTTCAATGAAGGAATTATCTTCACTCCTATGCTCAGAAGCAATACATGTTAAATCTAATGCCAAACGAGCCACAGAACTTACTACTACACTATTTACCTTTTACTCAATCTACTTCTGAATTTCGTTTTTTTATGTTCTTTTTGTTGATAAATTTAGTGAATTTTCTTGGACAAATGGAGGTCTTAAAAGCATCATATTCTTTGGTAGACCATTCAAGGGTAGAAGAACCAAATCTTTACCATCAACTGGTGAGGACAGCAAACATAGTTGATCAGCAATCTCCATAATCTGTGACAAATAAGTTTCCATAGAGGATGATCCCTTTTTGATACTAGTTAGCTTGTTGTTAAGCTAATGAATATGCGATCGTGATAATGAAGTAAATCATTTATCAAGGGCACTCCAAACTTCATGACTAGAATTACATTGAAGAATTGATATGAAAAACGTAGTTGAGTGTGTTGCTGTTGAGCAACTCAGGACATGAGCATCAATGACTTCCCATTTGTTGTATTCTGGATTTGAAACTTTCTTGTTGGCTAAATCAGCAATACACTTTGAAACTCTTTTGTTGGCTAAATCAACAATACATTCCAGTAGATGTGTAATTGATCCATCAACATAACCCAATAAATTTGTTGCTCTAAGAATATTTTTAATCTGATATTTACAAACAATAAAATTTGCGGAGTCGAGTTATACTGTTACTAGAGAGCTCAGATTTGAGATAAGATGAGTTAGATTGGCAGGAAGAGAAAACAGGGTTGAAGAAGCTTCCATAATGGAAACAGAGGTGCTCGTTGGAGCTTAAAGAGGCTTTGATACCATGATGAAGTTTTCTGCTATTGATATCATAATCGTGATCACAAAGGTTGGTAATATCATTTCTCTCATATAGAGAAACACTGAAGAAAGAGAACAGAGAAAAAGAATATTCTATATCAGAAGAGATCTTTTTTATCAGAAGAATTTCTAACTTCTAGAAGCTCTTCAACTATAATCTGATGTGGGTGATGCAGACAAGGAATTGCTGCACTTGTATGCTAGAAGCTTTGCTTGTCTTAGTAACCATTGCGCAACCTTTCCCATTAATGCCGACTTACTCAACAGGTCTCTCTCTCATTTCGTGTCTTAGTGCCAAGAGAAGCAATTTGATTTACATTAATGAACATTAGTACACAAGAATCACTTTTGAAGAATACATTAAAAAAGTGGCATGAACAAAAAATGGTATCATTGGTTCTCAAAGATGACGAGGTTATTAACGTGTAAAACCCTTGAAAATGCTGAATTTTCATGTTCACTGCATGTGTAACCCAAATCCACATACAATCCCCACTGGATACTGCAGGTATCTCCATTTTTTCCGCAACCAAAAAGAAATTTCTATTGTTGTTGTTGTCATTACAAGTACAATTGTTTCTTCTAATTTAACTATAGATAACTCCTTAATGAATTCCTCTCCTGGAATCGGGCATCCTATATTACACGGACTCACTAGTTTTGACAGAGTACTCGTACCGACCTGACCCGACATGGGGACAGGACCGAGATATTTGTTGAGTGCAGAAATCTCAACCATAAAAAAATAGAGAAGAGTGAACACAATATATTAAAACCAGATCTGGGCATATAGTTATCATGTAACAAAATTATTAATAATAAAAGCAAATGCTTGATATGAGAAATTTGTGCATATAAACCAATAAATACTTGAAAAGTTGAACCATTGCCTTTTAGATAGCTTCTCCACTAATTTCTTCGTTCCCTGCATTCTAGTTTTTGTTGTATCCGCACACCCGTACCTGAGTTTTGAATACTTTCAGCCGAGTCCCCATGTCCTTAGTTTAAAGGTTTCATTCACGTATCCAATCCCTAACTACACACCGCACTTGACACTCGTTCCCGAGTTTGTGTAACATACAGCATAACTGCTAATTCCCGAGATTACCTATTTATCTCACACTAATTCCCCAGTCAAGAAGAGAAAAAAATATGCCAATGCATTCAACAGTAACAGATGCCGTTTGCAAGGACAAGAAGATGGATATAATATACTGAACAGAAGGAAGAGAACCACCAGATTTTGGGGACAGTAGAGCAAAGTAGTTCTTCCAGAATTTTGCTAAATTTTTTTCTCAAATGTCTCTTGTTTCCAAGTCCGAAATAGGATTTCCGAGGCAATACAAAAATGCTGTCTAAGGCAGCTTAGCTGATTTAACTTCTTAAAAGAAGAATTAGAAGCTGGAATTACAGGCTATGAATTTGAAATGAACAGAAACAAAGACTATAAAAGATTGCATATCAAGTAGAAAGTTACATAGTAAACTCATTTTCAATCATTTCCCGAACCTCGTTAGCAACCAAATATGCTTTGTGGCCTCCTATCACCTCTGCCTGTTTCTTGCTATCCTTCCACAACTGTTATACAGTTCGTTGTTATTGTTAGCGAAGAAAAAGGAAATGCTGGAATCTGTGAAGTTGAACCAAATCTATGGATTTACCTGTATGGTAGGCATTTTCTGCACGAGTTTCGGAGTCCGCCACATGCATGAAAAGATATAACAAAGTGTCAACCACCTGACGCGGACAATAGATGGCATAAAGAATCAATTTTGGAATTTATTAATTATTATATTTTATGCAATTTCCTTATAATATTAGGCTTCTTTATTTATCAAGATTTGAATAAGTATCACTTAGGAATCTTCTTTTGTCTCTTTTAGTTAAGAATTCATGTTTCCAGTTTAACATTCCTAATTGATGCTTATTCAAATCTGGATAAATAAAAAAACCTAATACTATAAATAAATAAAAAAACTGAATAAGATATAATAATTAATAAAGAATCAATAGATGGCATAAACGATCAATTTCGAAATTTATTAATTACTATATGTCTTTATTTTATTCAATTTTCTTAGTATTAGATTTCTTTATTTATCAAGATTTGAATAAGTACCAATTAGGAATGTTATTTTGTTTCCCTTGTTAAGGATTCATGATTCATTTCTAATTAGGATTTAGGCTTTTAAATAAGAAGCCTTATTGATGTATCAATCAGACTTGAATGAATAAGAATTTAAAGTAAAATTGTGTGATTTCTTCTCCCAGTCTTATTGATGTATTAATAAGATTTGAATGAATATGAATTTGAAGTAGAATTGTGTGATTTTTTCTCCATTCTCGTGTTCTTTCTCTCATCTGTCTGTTCTCCTTCTTCTAATCCTCTGTTCTTCTTCTTCCCTCTCTTGGTGATACATCCCTACCATTCTCGCACATTTTCCCATAGGGCTAGTGCAAACAGCAAATGACTCCAATGAAAGTATAGCCAAAGAAGGAAAGATCCAGCATGTTTTCTGGGCATCATTAATTAGTGAAAGCACCAAATGATAGCATGTTGTCTGGGCATCATTAATTAGCGAAAGCACCAAATGACCCCCCGCTTGATTGGCATCATTTTATTTTTCTGTTTTTGGCTTTTAAACTTCTCATTAGTTGCCTTGAAAATTGGAAAAGACAAAAAAAACAATGGCAAACAAAATACTACATAGAAAACATTAATATGTACATGGAGTAGGTCACATTATGTGACATCCTATCTCAAATTGGCAAGGGAAGAAAATTACTTGAGCCGTGCAAATGCAGCAGAAATCAAACAATATTAAACTATGCTAATTCAAGACATTACAATTTACATTAAATTGGAACTACCTTACAGAGTGTGGACACGTGGTTGCAGCCATATCTAGAATCTGTAGGAGCCACATCTTGAATTCCACAACCATAAACAAGGTGTTTTGCAAAGTTCAGTGCTACATCCATACTGCGCAAGGACAGGCAGCCTTATGGTGGGAAGAATGTGACATTTTGTCCCACAACGGCAAGATAGGGAAAGCTCTTGAGCTATATAGGAGAGTTCATTATCGCTCCTAGTAATGATGTGTTTTAAAGTTGTGCAAGTGCAGCCCAAAGTGGACATGCAGGGCCCGGGCTTCCACATATATCAACACGTTTGCTTCCTAGCCTTTTGCGTGGTCAAAACGGATAGCATGAAGCAAGGGGTGTGTAAAGGTTACCGAGAAATCAATCAAATGTGAACACGTTTTGCACAATTCCCATCTCTTTAGTGCTCCGGCCTTATGGTGCGAAGAATATCCCACAACGGCTGGATGGGGAAAGCTCTTGAGTTACATAGGAGAGTTCATAATCGTTCCTAGTAACTACATGTTTTAAAGTTGTGCAAGTGCAGCCCAAAGTAGACGTGCGGGGCCTGGGCTTCCACATATATTTTTGCGTGTTTACTTCCTAGTCATTTGCGTGGTCAAAACGGATAGCTTGAAGCAAGGGGTGTGTAAAGGTTACCGAGAAATCAAACAAATGTGAACAAATTTTGCACAATTCCCCTCTTTAGTGCTCCAACCTCCCTCCCTTTCCTCCAAAACATAAACTGTAAGCTCGACAAAAGTAAATTCGTTCGCAAAATAGGAAAACTGGACCAAGGATATCCTTCACCAATGCTAAGAGATCCAACAAAACAAACATTTAGGGCTGATTAGCAACCCAAACTTTTTAGCATTTTGAATAAAAATACCAAAAAAAAAAAGAAGAAGCTAACATAGCCAATTTGAAGGGAACTAAAAAGTCAAAAAGTCAAATAAAAATGCTAATTCTTAGAATACTCCATTCAAATTCCTATTCCATTCTAAAATACAATAATACCCCTGTTAGATAACTTATTTACTATCAACGCCAACTATATATAATCGTAATAATAAATTAAATAGAAGGGCAATAATGTCCAGTTTAAACAAAAAGCAAAAAAAAATAACATTTTACTCAATAAACCAACTTTTAAAAAAAAAAGCTTAAAAGCTAAATTACCAAACAATCTACTTTGAGCATAATTTAACTTTTTGCTAAAAACGCAACAAGCAAGAATGCTAGCTTTTAAGCTAGTTGCCAATCATCTTCTTAAGATGCCTACCACCAATGGCATATAATTCCTACCAAATACACCATTCACGGCCACGCATGTACATTAATATTTTCAATAGATTAAGGATGTATCTTATAGCTGCTTTAAAATTTGGCATCTTATCTTTTCTATATAAGGGAAATACGTATCAACTCCTACTTCAATCTTTGCCTGAGTCTCAAAATGTTTTGGTGTCGTATTTATCTTTCCCATAAGATTATAATTTGCCACTTCAAGTTGAAATTGAAGTTTCACATTAAGGTGCATCGTCAAAAGGAATGCCAACTTTCTAACAGGCTTTATATTATAAGATCAGCTTTAGAATAGTTACAATAACTTCAGAATAAAATTGTCAGGGGCTAACATAATATGAGTGCAATTGTTTTCCTCAAAATCAATGACTATATTCTATAGGCAGTTAGGCACCTGTCTACTAGGGAAAATGTTGCTCGATTTGAAATTATGGTAAAATACAAGGGACGTCGTTCAAGGAACAGAAACCGGTCTAAAATAATAATAATAAAAAAGGCCAGATATAAGAATTTTAAAAAGTTGTGAAGAAGTATCACAAAATAAGTGCAAACTTGTGACAACAAATATCTTGTCTTCCGAATATTTAATAACCATAAATACTGTGTTAACGCTCTTCTCCTTTCTAGGGGAACATAACACTAAGTTTTCGGCCACTATACCTAAAGATTGGAACCAATTTACAATCTACAAAAAACAAACCACATCCACAAAAAAACTCAGCCAGGGAGACAGTTGTGAAAATAGTTGTTAAAATCACTATCCGCAATTTTACCCAATCGATTTGGGTCATGCTATGAATAATGTTTTAGATGTATCCTAGAAGGATCCAGTCATACATGGATGGTAGAATCGTAGTAGGTGTTAGTAGTTTATTATTAATATTAGTATTATATAATTATTATCCGGTGTGTGTGGGTGTATGGTTGTAATAGTGGTCCCTAGTTTTATTATAAATAAGAATGTTTGTCTACCCATTAGGGTACGGCTTCCCATTATTCTCTTTCTAATAACATGGTATCAGAGCCACCATAAAACCCTAACTTTCATGAAACCCTAACCCTAACCTAGCCACCCCAGCCACTGACCAACCCTTGAACAGTTCCTTTGACTAACACACAGTGCCGACGACTTTCTTCATCTGCCACGGTGCCGACGACACCCACAGTGCCGACGAACACCCACCACTCTTCCACTGCGACAGACGACCACCCACCAGTCTTCGACTAACACGACCAGTGACCAACGACCACTTACACTTAGCCAACGACCTGCGCACATCTAGCTAACGACCTCCCACAGTGCTGACGACCTCACCACACCCATCAACAGTGACTGACGATCTCCCGACAGCCACTCTCAACCATGCTCAGCCCCACAATAGTTCCCGACTACCCCTTTCAAGTGCCGAAAGCCCTATCTCAGGTCTTGAACAGTGCCAACAGTCACCTCTTCTTCCCTGAATGTACCGACACCACCTTCTTCTGCTCTAAAGCTGTCGACAGCCATCCCTGAGGTTGCCAACAGCCTTCTTCTCCTTCCCTACAGTGCCATAAGACCCCCTGTCCCTTCCCTGAAGTGCCGACAGTCTCTTCTCTCCCTTTGGGAGTTGCCGACATCCTTCCCTGTTGGCTGATGAAACCCTAGTTTTTCTGGAGTTGCTGGCAACTGTTTTCTCACACAGCCCACCTCTCTTTCTCTCTGCTGGAAGTGCTGACAGTCCCTCGGGGAGTTCTAGTAGCTGGTTTGAGGTTCTAGGGACTGCTGTGGTCCTTTACCTTAATTCTGTGAGTATCAATAATCTGTGGAGAACCCTAGTTGCTGTTTTGAGAGTCTTGGGGACTATCACGGGGTGTTGAAGACTATGATGATAGCTTGAAGGTATGCTTGGTGATCCATTTATGAAGTGTTCCGGTTGGAATTGAGTTTTATTGTGCTGTTGTAGTGATTGTCTGTGATTTCTTAATATTGATAGAGTGTGATGTCGACGGAGAGTTCGACAAGGGTGGGCGACTCTCCAAGTAGTACTGAAAGAAGGATTAGTGAAACTCAAATGAGTACTGACAGACAAGGAATCACAGATGTATTTTCATCATCCACACGGTTAGTGGATTCGAGATTGACTGGACCACAAACATGTGTTATGGAAGAAAAAGGTATTGC
>JAULJZ010150464.1:0-10026 GCA_032270985.1 Heliamphora pulchella | reverse complement strand
TGGGTCGTCCGTCCGAGATTTTGCGACTTTTGGGGGGACGACAAATTGTTCGTTTAGTTCCGCCACCGGCGTGGCGGTGGCGCTGCTGGTTTGGTGGTTGTACGTCGCAGTGCGGCGGCGGCGGAGACGGTATTTGAAGGTCAGGAAAGAGAGTAGGGATCATCTGATTCTTATTATCAAAGAGAAAGATGAGGTTAGTTCTCCCTAAAGACAATTGGTTGTTTGCATTTCAATTGTTTGTGAAAATGTTTATTCTAGTTCACTTCACATTGAGTGGGGCAAAATTCCAAGTAGTGATGTTATAGTTGTCGTTACTTATATTAGGTTTTTTTAAAAATGTAACGTACCCAGAGAAGTTTATCAAAAGTTGTGAAAAATTTCATTTCGAATTTAAAATGTATAGTTTAAATTTATATGTGTCTTGTGTGTATCATCCTATAATGGTTTGTTTAAGTCAATCCTATAAGGGATTTTTTACTTGAAGGATTATTTTTATGAAATAATTAGTATATTCAGACTATTAATGCTTAGAGTATTATGAATTAGATTATTAGTGTAAATTTTTTTTTTGTAGCCAATGGTGTTTGATTGAGAGTAGAATAATATAATGATAAATAGTACGTTGCTTAATTTAACATGATTTTAGCAAGATTAAATTTTTTTATGTACAAAAATGCACTTTTAATCCTGGAATAAATCAATCCATCCCTAGGATTGGGATGGTCCCTCCAACGTAGAGTTAACTTAGTTTGCCAGTTTTCTTAATCCCTCCAATTGCTTCCAAACATGGGTATATATTGACTATTTTCAAATAGGCTAACCTCCCTTCTTATCCAACCACCAAAAATGGCCTAAAGTAAATCTGAACCATCAATTTTGAGTTAAATTTCTGGAATGTTTGTATTACTCTAATTTTCTTTATAGCTTTTTTTGGGGTAAGATTTTCTTTATATCTTGGTTCATGTTAGTATGACAACATTCAAATTACGATGCATTTCAGAGCTTCTTTTTTTTTTTCTATCTGAAATAAAACTGCATGCATAATACAAGCAAAAGGTACGGATAAATCATACTCTTTCCCCCTCAAAAGGACCAAGAGGTTGATAGACTTTTCTTGAAGTCTAGCAACTACAAGTTTTCAAATCTTTGTCCAGTTAAATCCTAAATCCAATGCTTCCTTATGGATCAATTAAACAATGATCATCCAATTTATCCTTATTTCCTAAACAATGCTGGTTCTTCTATTACCCAGATTGTGTTTAACAGTTTGCTGTTATTGGTGGTTTATTTGTGACTAAAATCACACGCGACTATTTCACTATTTCACACTTAGAATTCGAATAAGAAATAACATCAGAATAGATAGAGAATAATTATATTTTGAAATATAAAACGTAGTGAAAATTTTGTGGAATTTGAAAATTTATACCTTGGCAAGTTCATGTCAACAATACCAACTCTAAAGTCAACAGAAATTTAGAAACCACTTTCATTGATACTATCTGATTGCCTGCTATAATTGACCATAAAAATCTGATTACTCACGAAAGCTAGTGATCATAAACCGGAGGCCCAATCATTATAGTTAAGCTAGTGATATAAGTCGGAGGCCAGTCGTTAGAGTTGCCACTTGGTTTAAGAGTCCAAGAACTTTATCCTCAATTTGACTCTATGAACAAGGCTTAAGAAGTTAAGATACAAAGTGGGAAGCATTAGGCACCCATTTTGCCTACATTAGGTTTTAGGTTAGGCTCTATTCATCATCGGTTTGATTCTTTAGTTAAGCTCATTAAGCCCAAATGTATGATAATAATTTAATAATAGTCGAAATAAAATAACTCTAATTGAGATTAGATAATATAAATGAGGATATGAACTTGTCCAGAATTGGAATATGCTGAATATCCCCCAACGAGGTAAGGAGTGCCATCAATTTTGATTATCTGATTATTTTAGGACATCCACTTGTGAGGATAATCCCTATGGCTTGAGTGATAATACATAAGGATTCCACTTTAGAATTGTCCCTTGAAAGTGGAATTATTTATATCCAAAATTGGTTCACTTTTGGATAATGCCTCGGATAAAAGTGATATCTATTAGAAAACTTCATTTTCCAATATAATTTAAAAAGAGGTCTGGAAATTTTTTTAATGAAGAGTGCTGGATTAATTAAAAGTTTAGGTCCTTTGGGACTCTTCATAATCATATCTTTTAGGAATTATCTTCATCACATCATTGAACTATGCATCATGTTGATGGAGGTTGCCAATCATAACATGCATATGAAGCAAAATTAAAGATTCCAATCCATTTTGAAATAAACATCTAGAAAGTAAATAGAAAAATTACAAGAAACAGTATGTTGATGCTATTTAACGCGCGACTAATGGAAACATGATTCTAACGAATCTTATACATGATATTATTAGAATGTTACAATATGATTCTTGCCTTTGTAAAGCTTTGAACCACCCTTGGATTGGAACACTTTGGATGCCCTTATATTAATTAATCATAATACTCCAGGTACTCCAATCATTTGGATGCTCGTACTTGATCCAAGCCACTGAGAGAATGGGAGTTCAAGTAGGGGCGGATGGAACATGTGACTAGTGGTGGCACAGGTCCCCACTAAAAATGTAAAAATACCACTAATACTCTTATATTTTAAATTTTTTTAAAAAATTATTATATTTATCTCCCCCACTAATATATATATATATATATATATATATATATATATTTGTACTTTTATATTATTGCATTTTTTTAATTATTGTATTTGTTCCCTACAAAATTATACAATACCCCTTAAATATATAAAAAAGTTAAAGAAAATGAATATTAAATACTTGTGTTAAAAGCTTTGCCCATTTTTTCAATTTGGGTTTCTCTCTCATCGACTTTCTTTCAACTATTTCGTTCTATTATGTGTTGTGATATTCAATATTTATCAATCTAAGTAGGCCAGCGGCAAGTCTTCAAGGCTTTAAAGACAATTTAAAACCAAAGACAAAATATATCCTTTAGTATACTTGTTTCTAACCTTGGCATTAATTTTATCGGTTGTAACTCCTACAGTCGAAAAGGTGTCCCGGCCATGAATATTGTGAAGAATAGATTGTGGAACTGAATGAAGATTAATGGATACTAATAGCTTACTATTATACATCGAGAGAGAATTTTTTTATGGAATTAATATTGTGCAGAACTTTCAAAAGACAAAAATCCTTTGTAGTCAATTGTAGAAATATGTTTTTATGTTTTTATAAATGTCACACTTTTGTAAAAGTATGTGTTACTGCTGTGTATGATAACTCGTTGCGCTTGATTGTATTTTTAAAAAATTTTGCTTGAAGTTGTGCCCCCATTGTATGCAATTCCTACTTGGCCACAAAGTTCATGTCTTTAAAAAGGGAAGAAAAGGTGGTCGGCTATGGCAAGGCAGTAATTTAGATGTAGTATGGTTGTGTTGGAATATTGTTGGTAAGCTATTTCAGACCAGTTTCGGGTTTTCAAAATTGAGTGTAAAATGTGATTCAAATGCCAAACTTCTTTTAGGGGATACTAGGGATATTGTTGCGAACTTTCAAATCTGGTTTGGAGCTTCATTCTAGGCTTGGCCAACTCTTGTTTAACGTTTATTACGGCTCTAGGTTAAAAAATGGGAAGATCACTTGGTTCAATTCTGGCTTTCCAAGCTACTTTTAGAATTTCTCAAAGTTTACACTATTTTGAATTTCATTGTCAGGTGACGCTCCAATAGTAGGTCTAAGTACTATAGCCGGTCAAAATGAAGTGTTAACAGTCAAATAGGACCAACAACTCCTAACATGTGATGTAGTATGAATGGGTTGATATTCATTGGATAATCTCGTATATATCTCCGAATCCAATCTGTACAGTCAACAACTTCTACCTTGATGGCAAACCTTTGACCATGCTGTCTTTAATTTTCTGTGCTGCTATAGACAGTTTGTGACACAAGTCAGCAACTTGTCCCTCTGTACTCATATCTGAATTTGTGAATGTGGCTTTAAATTTGGTGAGTTAGTCATTTTATTTTAATGTGATCAATTAAAGAAGACCTCAGTCATTTTGGGCATTGTATAAGAAGTATTAAATCTGATGTGTTTTATTTAGCTTAAAATCTTTTTCCTTTGTAAATATGCTTCTAAACAGAATATGATGAAGCATTTTGTGGCCTCTAGAAATCATCATGCTTGTACACAAGATTCTGAGAGTCTAAAAACGTTCGTTTTGGTTCAAGGTTTTTCTCACGGTTTCAATTTTACAAGTATTTTAAGTTGATTGCAAGTTGGAGCACTTAATGAACATCGGGCAGTTTTGGCCATGAAAAACATTGTATTCACAATGTTTCTTCAAGCCGCTTCATGAGTTTTAAAAGAAACAACTAAAAAGTTTCTGATCCTTGTGGATGTGAAGAGCAAAGGGAAAAAATTCTTTGCAGAAACCTACTACCAGATGGAAAGCAAGGTGAATTGTTGGCCTTTTCCCATTGTAAGAATGAGACACAATGAATGAGTTTCTTGTGGCCGTGTCTGAAATGAGATTCTTGATCATTTCCGGTGTCTCTACAACCATTGTGCATATGTTGATCCCAATCATATTACATGCTCAGGTTTTTGTGCACATTGATCTACCTTTTTGCTTCATTCAGTTGAAAGTTTGTCTACATTCCTTATCGCCTATGTTACATGGACTCGGTAGGAGTGTCGGGTGCTGGTATGCGTTTAAGTGTTAGATTCATCTAATTCTATACCAAAGATAATGGGACATAGCAAAATATTTATATCTTTTAATATGTTAAATTTATTTGCTTGGGTAAATCGTGTTTATAAAGCATTTTATGCATAATATGTTGTTTATGCATAATTTTATAGTAAATTCGAATGGCTAAATATGCTTCCAATGTGAGTGTCCATCTAAAAATATCGGACAAATGTCCCATACCCTTATTCAAGTGTTGATTGTCGGACACATGTACTTCATACATTTAGAATAATCCATGTAACACAGCTTATCGCCATCCTGCTGGCTCTTTGGTCCTATTCTGCTCTCTAGTTGTGCTGATTTTTGAATTGCCCATTTGCAGAAAATTAAGCAACTCTTGCATCAAATTGCCCAAATGAATCAAATATTGCTAGCCCTCCACAAAGATTCGTTGCCCAGGACCGGACGATTAACCGAGTAAAATGCAATTTCTGAGGGTCTGCTTTTGCTGGTAGGGTGCACAGCATTTGTAGCCTTGATGCTCTCATGGTTTTAATTGTATCTGTCCTTCATACTTTAGTTCTACTCTAGAGCGATGCTGTGTTTTAAATATGAGCTTGCTATGCATTACCCTAAACAACATTCACTCATGTATTACTTAAGTCTAGCGGTTAATATTTATCTATTTTTTCTACCACATTCTATTATGCTCCTTCTCATGCTCATTGTACCTTGAAAAGATCAGCAAGTGTTTGGTATTAAACAGGGGAGAAAGATTACACGCTCTCCCGATTGATGCACTTGGCTTCCAAATGTAAATTGAATGGTTCAGAATTGGCAGCCTAGTTTAATGCTTTAAAATAGTCATCAGGTGGGATAAGAGATTAATCTCAATTAAGTCTGCATATTTTGTATCTTTTCCCTGAAGGTTTGAATGACTTTCTCTACAACTATTGTGCATATGTTGATCTGTGTTGCATAGACACTTCTAAATGTAAAAAATACCCATGTCGGACGCTCAGATAAAGGTATGAGATATGCATCCGACATTTCTACTTAGACATTTACTTAGAAAGTATATTTAGTAAGTCGAGTTTACTATAGAACTATACATAAACTTTGATATTATGTATGAAATGCGTAATGGAACCTGATAAATGTCATTTACCTTGAAAAATAAAAAATATATATTAAAGAATATGATTATTTTTCCATGTCCCAATGTCTCTTGATACGAGGGTCAGATGAGTTCGATACATGCTTAGACATGTATTCACACCCGACACCTGTACGCGAGTCCATGTAACATAGATGTTGATCCCAATCACATTACATGCTCAAGTTTGTGCGCACATTGATCTACTTTTTGCTTCATTTTCATTGATTCATTACGCTGAAAGTTTGTCTACATACCTCATCACTATCCTGTTTGGTCCTATTCTGCTCTCCAGTTGTGCTTCAGTTGTGCTGACTTTTGAATTGCCCATTTGCAGAAAATTAAGTAACTCTTGCACCAAATTGCCCAAATGAATGAAGTATTGCTAGCCCACAACAGAGATTCTTTGCCCGGGACCGGATGATCAACCAAGTAAATTTCCAAGGGCCTCCTTTTGCTGGTAGGGTGTACATCATTTGTAACCTTGATGCTATCATGGTTTTGATTGAATCCGTCTTTCAAATTTTAGCTCTACTCTGAAGCGACGCGGTGTTTTAAATATGAGCCTGCTATTTATTACCCTAGCAAAATTCACTCATGTATTACTTAACTCTAGCGGTTAATATCTATCATTTTTTCTACCACATTCTAATACGCTTCTCGTACTTGAAAAGATCGGTAAGTGTTTGGTATTAAACGGAGGAGAAAGATTATGTGGTCTCCCGATTGATGCACTTGGTTTTCAATTGTTAATTGAAGGGTTTAGAATTGGCAGCCTAGTTCAATGCTTTTAAATACTGTCTATCATGTGGGGCAAAAGATTGATCTCAATTGAAGTCTGCATATTTTGTTGCTTTTGCTTGAAGGTTTGACTGACTTTCTCTTGGATGTAGATCCTTTATTGAGGGTGTTTGTTTGAGCTTAATTTTTGGCTTTTTAGATCAATAAAAAGTTAAGAATATTCAAATAATGCTTACAGCCTTTTGCTTGTAGTGTTTGATTTCAAATTGACAAATACAAGTTCTACTATTTAAAGTTTTAAGTTTACAGTTTTAATAATTACTTGTAATTTCTGTTTAAAGTTATAATGATATCTTTTTAACTATAATCTATATTGTCGAAGGTGCAATAATGTGAACGAAGCGTCAAAGAACATTGCCCTTACTTTGTCTTGTGTCTAAGGATATCTGGAGAGATTCTACTATTGATCTTAGATTTCCACCCAAACTTTGTCAATACTAAAGGGAATATTAAATGTTTAATTTTATTCTCTTATAATTATTCTCTTTTGTACCATTTGAAAAGATAAAATTAAGAATAAAAATATTTGTAAAATAGTACGAGCCGTATAAATTAAGAATAAGTTTTAAAAAATAAGCCTAATTAATTTGTAGGGAAGAGGTCAAAAATTCCTATTTTTACCGCTGAATTTTAAACTCCATTTCAAGAATTTAATTTTGTCATCCATAGGAACCACATAGCTAACTTGAAGGTTGGCAAATATATATATAACTTTATTTTGCAAACAAAATTGATGCAAAAATTGTATAGGCCTTGGTTGACCACAAATAAACTTGAGCATTTTTCAAACCAATTAGACAGAAAACTTTGTGAAAGAATTAATGCAAAAATAACTTCATTCACCAATTAAAATTTGGAAAAAAAGTGGCCTGCCATCCTTTTTAAAACTCTCCAAATATGAAAAAAGTGAAAGAAAAAGAAGAGAGAGAACAAAAGAATAGAGATCTCTAAACATTAAAAAGAGTAAAAGGCAGTCTATTACAGGAAATGGGGAGATAACCTGGGGGGTTTTGCCCCTTGGAGCTGGGGCTGTGAGGCTAATCACAACAGTAGTGCTATGAGGGTAAATTTTTTTTTTAATTCAAAATCTCAAAATTTAATTGGAATTGTTTATTATGTTGAATTTATCAAGTAAGTAATTCTTATAAAAAAATCAGATCAATAAAAAATTGTTAGCCATATGATGAGAATATATTTGCTTGATAGTTTATTATCAAAATATTATATGCCAATTAATTTTTTCAAAACAAACATACTCTGATAAGATAGATAATGATGTCTGATTGACCTGATTTTTATGAATATTACCTACTCAATGATTTGAATATAATAAAGGATTTCAATTAAATTTTGGAATCTCGAATAAAAAAAAATTATCCTCACAACACTCCGTACTATGATTAGCTCACAACAGGTCCCTAAGCACCCTACATTAGGGGTTCGTAAGTAGTTTGAACACCTATAAAGTATATTTATAGTTGTAATAGCAAAAAAAATTTAAAATTATCAATTTTTAAAAATATTAAGAAAAAGAAAAAAACTAAATTAGAATGTAACGCGAATAAAAGTTTATTGAACCAGTAAAATGGCAAAAAAATAATTCATGTCATTGAGTCCATTGAGTGGAACACAAGATTTGATTTGGTTTGTAATATATATATATATATATATATATATATATATATATTTAGGTCGCCATATGCGCACCTTAATTAATTTTTGAGAATAATTTTGTCGTCCATTAAAGCCAAGTTTAGTCCATATAGATTATCCCTACAAAAATTGATAATACTTAAAAATATTTAAACTTTCGATTTTAAAGAAAACAAACATTTCAATTCTTAGGCTTTGATCACAAGGTCAACCCAATGTTCCAAATATGATACTAGACAAAATACCCTACTAAGCTCACTTTCAAGAGAGTAGATCCCTAAGTCCCAGGTTTTGATCACCAAATCAACCCACAATGTTCTGAATATCATACCAAGCTCACTTTTCTTTTTAATATTTTAAAATATCCAGGTTAGCTTATATGCACTTTAACTAATTTTTGAAAAACAATTTTACCGTCCATCAGCAGGAGCCAATTAAATCCAAAATTAGTTCATATGAATTGCAAGAATTGATAACATTTAAAAAATTTTGAATTTAAATCTTTAGAGAGAATAACCCCCTAAATCTTAAGTTTTAACCACCAAACCAATCTAAAGTTTTGAAAACAATACCAGACAGAGTACAGATATACTTACTAGTACGTTACGTATCAGTACCAGTAAAATACAAAGTATCATTATGCTTTTATTACTACAAAAATATTACGTATATTTTGTTTTAAAATATTTTTCAATGATAAATAATTTAGTATAACATAAATACTTATCTAACATAATATTTTAATTAATTAGTCTAAATTATTTTTTAGCTTGTTTTATTATTTATAATGAGATAGCTCGCTTAAAACCGATATAAAACTAATATTTAATATTCTTATACTAATTTAATATTATCGAGTTTTAGAATTCTCCTTTTATGCTATATTTAAAATTTGAATTAAAGTATAAAAATAAAAAATAAAAAACAAAAAAATAAATAAAAATATTTTTTTTTAAAAATAACTACAGATCGGTACATACCCGAAATTGTTCAGTATGAACTGATATATTGAAGGAAAATTTTGGATTTAGTTATTTTTTTGATAGTAGTACTAGAATTAGTTTTAGCACTTTTTTTTAATAAATTAGGTCTCATCAGATTTAAAATTATTTTATTATGTTTAATATACCCCTATTAAAGAGATTATCTCTCTTGATTTAGAATTTTTCTAAAGTTTTTTTAAAGATAGCGTATCCCTTAAATCAAGCAACCCCTCTTTCTCTCTCTCTGTGCTGGGCAAAATCACTCGCCACCATAATACATACAAACGATATACAGTTATATACAAACGATATATTTTCAAAACTATTTTACTATACACATAAATCTGATACATTTTTAAATCCACAGATCATTAGTTTTGATATATGTTTCAATTTCTCGCAACCAGGTGTGACCACCGATACATTTATCAATAATTAGTGAAAATATTTTCATAAAGAATATAAACTACCGATACATTTCAACTCCAGTTCACTACGTATATGCCAATAATATAATTATCAGTATTAAATATCTGTTGCAATATCTTCTTATAACATAGTTTTAAATTGATAAAATGTCTACAGATCATTAGTTTTGATATATGTTTCAATTTCTCGTAACCAGGTGTGACCACCGATACATTTATCAATAATTAGTGAAAATATTTTCATAAAGAATATAAACTACCGATACAT
>JAULJZ010150463.1:0-10026 GCA_032270985.1 Heliamphora pulchella | reverse complement strand
ACGGTATTTATAGAATTCTTCAACCAATGAGGTGTTGCCACGTTTTGGGACACGTCAGACCATTTGGAGTTGGCGGCCGCCACAATGCAAGTTGGTGGCCGCTAGGTTGGAAAAGGTTCTATTGGTGGCTGCCACAATGTAAGTTGGCGGTCGCCATGTTGGCTAGGGTTTTCAAGAGGTTCTATTGACGGCCGCCACAATGAATATGGCGGTCGCCACTTCTGGCAATGACTTAGGCAACAAGTTATTGATGGTTTTGTACAATTTTATTAGTTTTGAAGGTTTTTGATGACTAGATTCAAATACCGAGCTTGGATCACCTCCCGAGGATCATACTGAGGCACTATTCCACCTGTTTTCATCATCAAATTCTCCTAAGATTAGGCGGGGTCAAATTGGGATGTCTACAGTAGGCTGAACCATATTCTTAATTTGTCTTCAAGACTAAAACTAACCAGGTTCTGCTGGTACGAGTTCTCAAAGGATCGTAGCCCACACTACATTCGAAAATCGCATAAGGGAATACAGTAGAATGTCTGACGAGAGCTTCAACTCGGAATCAAAATCGTAGTTGGAGAATCGACCGAAAAAAGGTATTTTTCTAAAATTAACTGTAGTTGCATGGTTTTTATTTTGATCGTTCAACATCAAAAATTTTATCTAGAGCCTGTTTTGGCAATTGCCCGTCCAGTTATTTTTTATCGAAAATCGTTTACAAAAATAATAATCTTGGCAGTTTTGCCTCCAACATTGGAGGAACTGGGATCTGTAAGGGCGTAATCTCTGCCCTGCAGTCCTCTGATCGGCCCACCAAGCTCTGCGCTGCAGGCTGTCGCACTGACTGAACTGAGGCACCCCCTTTCATAACCCTAAAAGTCTGAGCTGCTGGCTATTGAGGCCGATAAGCATGTCTTCCCTGTGCAGGTGGAACGACTGGTGCACCTGTTGTGCTCTGTGCATTCCCTCCGTGAGGGTAGCTCCTGCGAAAACGCCCTGGCTGGCCACACCCAAAATAGACTGTGGCTCTCTCCCCTATGGCTGAACAGTCCCTAAACTCTTAGACTGGCTCTTCTGTGGGCAACCCAACGCACGATGTCCTAATTACCTGCACCGATGACAAATAAGCACCCTCTGATTCGACCTTCCTAATGAAACCACTGAGGGTGCTGATGCAGAAAATTGCGGTTAATATAATCCCATAAGATGAGAATTAGGATCGGCTGACCTCTGTCGCTTATTCCTGCACCCCTCAGACTGCGCACCTCCTCCACCCTGTTGGGTTCTGCTCTCTCTAGCCCTGCATGTTTCATTCAAGGTATTTTCCACAGTGATGGCTGACTCCTCCAAATTCGTAAATACGCGCATCCTCAATGCTGCCCCTCGATCTCTAATCACGGGTTTCAAACCTCTCTCAAACCTCTTTGCACGCAACTCATCTATAGCACAACTTCCTATGCAAAATGGGTCAAGCTGGTGAACTCCACCTCATACTGAACTACAGTAATAACTCCTTGGGTGAGAGAAAGAAATTCCTCTCGGTATAGGTCCCTTGAAAACTCAGGAAAATATTTCTCTAGAAATAGTTTGGCAAAAGCTACCCACGTTCCGTCCACGGTGGTTCTAGAAAATTTCCACCATTTATGAGCGTCACCCCTCGGTTGAAAAGCGGTAAACGCAACTCTCAAGTCATCCTCGACTATCTGCAATGTATCCATAATCCTCGTTACGAGCTCTAGTCATTCTGTGGCCACCTTGGGATCGGAATTCCCAACAAAGGTAGAAGGATTAAGATGTCAAAACTCTCGCATCGCAACAGTCGCCCTCGACTTGGGTACTCTCGCCCCTAATGGCTTTGGCTAGATAATGAATGAAACCCATAATCTCACGTAACAACCCTACCCCGTCAACTGGTCCTTAGGGAGCATTAGCATCCTCATCATGTAACAACCCTAAACCACAGCCACGGCCTCGACCACGGCTTCGTCCTCTCCGCGCTGACATCACTTCTATAAGAAAGCAATATAGAACATAACAACATAAGATTAATCCATCATGTTATTACAGAGATAAGTCACATAATCATGCTAACCCTCAGCCATTTAAGATCATGTAAATAGATTTCACGTACCGAGGAGTGCCATCTAGCGTGATGAGTCAATTTGGGTAACCTACTTAGATTCCTTGCAAAAAGGTACGTCGGCCAAACACATTTCTAACTCGGCTTCCGTGTTTGTTAATCCAAATGACCGAGGACACGACTAATCAATCCTAAGGTCCCACCTCTATGCTCACGTATACACAAAATCCTCATACTTAATAGGTTATCATCATCATGTTATGAAAACATTTAAATACATGCAATCAAGCACACGCAAAAATCCTCACAGGGTGATGCAATTTCTTCTCACGGCTCTTAGGTATTTGAACCCAGAGCTTTGATACTAAGTTGTCACGCCCCAAAATCCAAGTCATGTGAACCACCAAGAAAATCTATTTTGAGATACCAAGATCTATCAAAACCACTCGAGCCAAGACGGGTCCAAGAACATAGATAAAAGTGAGCTTAAAACCATTGAAAAACGCACTACCAAGGGTTTATTTTATGTCAAAGAACTGCCCAAAAAAATAAGGTCACGGTCCCCAAGAGCCAAGCTTTAAAACGAACAAACAAAATTTTTAGACAGTGCCCAGACTGCTCGATCGGTCAAAAGACCATTGGTTTTTCACTCGAAACACAAAACATAATGTTTTCCATGACTGCTCAATAAACCACTCGAGTGGTTCGTCGAGCGGTCTGGCTCTGGATCCTTTTTCAGAACATCACCCTTGAAAGCTCAACACTTAAACTTTTTTTCACATTTTGAAAGGTTTCAAGGCACACCCATACCAACCAAAACATACTAAAATGAGGTTCAAAATCCTCCCTCGAGGCATCAGAGTTGATATAAAGTATAAAACAAACTAAAAACAGTAACCGAACGTTGAAACCAATTAAAGGAAACTGTAATACGTAACTACGAAAAATAACTAACCTATGGTTCCTCTCATGAGTCATACAACATACATGCATTGAACGTAAAGGCCTCACGGCATACAAAACATGCTCTCAAGCCCGAATCATAAACTCCTTTTGACATGTTCCTACAACAAGCAGTAATAAAGTACTGAACAACAAAACTACTATAAATAACAAAAGTGTTTTGCCTTTGCCTCCACCGGGACTCACCGAGATCAACTCACATGATCTAGTTCACCTGAAAAGTTTTCAAATCCCACAATGTGAACTGAAACCCAATAGGAACAGACTATAACGAAGTAAAAAAAGGATATGCAATCACGTAGTATAAAAACGACTTGACTTCACAAGCCTCAAAACAATTTTTCATTTTCAAAACCACACATTTTCATGTAATTCAAATAACGTCCAACAGTTTAAGAAAACATTAACAAAATGTTATTTTTAACTCGATTCCCACAACCGACAATGATTCCTATGTACCGACTTTGGCACACTGGGGACAAAGGTAACAACTATAGACTCTCGCCCATTAGCCTAGGTCTGGGGAATCTAATGACCCATTAGATAATAACAAATTCTATATGGAGCTACAACAACAAATGCCTCTCACTGGGACAACCACTTCATTTACTAGAATTAACCCAAAAGAGCAAAGCACCTACTTGCACAAAGTTTCTGGACTTTTACCGAGGAGAAATGTCGGCCCAAGTACACACACACATTGTTACAGCACAGCTATAGACTCATTAAAAATGCGCAGCTTACTATGAAAGCATTTGTAAATACACACTGTCAGATACAAAACGTTCAACGGCATTCCGTCACATCAACCACTTAACCATGGAGACCAACCAACACTTTTAAAATATTTTCACCATTCCAACCGAACAATTTAAAAATCACGTCTCAACCTCAAGAGTTAGCCCCAAACCTCCGAAACTAGGTTTTTCCAACTTTTACATAAATCTCTCTGGTTTTCAAACTCATCATTTCGAAAACCACGAACCCACACATGTCTACCAACTTTGTAGCAAACCATAAAAATGCAAAACGTTCTTTTGGTCCAATCAAACACGGTTTAAACATAAAATCTAACATTTATAGTATTTTAAAATAGTAGAAAATGCATATAATAACATGTAGCACTCTTTTAAAGTAAGATAGTCTAGAATCTTACCTTCAAGAGTTAAAAAACTCAACGTTTCAAGCACCGATGAGAAACCAAAATCACCAAAAGGCGATTTCATTCGGTTGAACGCAAAGCCCACGGTGAGTATAGTAAGGATCAACTATCCACACGCCAAGAGCTGGGCCCAAACCAAACTAAAAGCTAGAGAGAAGGTAAAGGATCTAGTTTGGGTTCTCAAGAGAGAGGGAAAGAAGCTTATAGGAGAAGATTTGGTTCAAAAACCAAGGTGATGAGCTGTTTTATACATAGCCTCCGTAGACAGACTGCTCGAGCGGTCTAAAGACCGATCGAGCGGTCCTGCCAAGAAAAGTTTTCCAACATTTTGTTACGATGTCCGACAGAACCGGTATTGAAATCAACATACACTCTAAGCCAACACAAGTATAAAATATATATAGAAACATGTTTTTCTGTCACTATTAGAACGATAACTAACACCTTACATAAAGGAGATATAAAAATAAAAGGGACCGGGTCTCACAGTAGTGCCTCGGGCCAAAAGTGGGCGGGCCAAACGGGCAATCCTTAGGCTCGGGCAAGCTTGGCCCACAGGCTCCAAGGGTGGCACAGGCTTGCAACTTGGAATTTCAAGCTCGAGCCTAGGCCGGGCCAGACCAGGCTACTATAGTGCCGAGCTTCAGGCGGACCTTGAGCCTCGGGCCAAATTTACACCATACTTGGTACATAAAATACAAACTCAATCACCTCAAATAATGAAAGAAACATGAATAACTCATCCAATGATCACAACACCAACACCATCATTTGGGTCAACTAAGGATTCTAGGCTCATTCTAGCCTATTTTAAACTTGTTTCTTTTGGGTTTCTTGGTTTAAGTTCTTTGAAGAATGGAGATAAGAAATCATTTCTGAGTGAAAAAGGGAAAGGTTTATAGAACTTTTTACTTGTTTTCTTTGAGTCTTGACACTAGAAAATAAACTTAAGAAATCATTTTTGAGTGAAAAAGGGATAGGTGTATAAAACTTTTTACTTATTTTCTTTGAATCTTGACAATGTGTTGAATTCATCAAAGGGAGTAAAGGGGTGGGTGTCCTTATAAATGGACTTTGATGAAACTTCTCCAAGAGGGTAGGTTAGGCGTAGGTTAGAAGATATATATATATATATATATATAAGCATAAATTTTAGTGCCCAAGTTTTGGCACAAACTCTCATGTGGCCGGCCCCCCTTTATATATATAAATTATATTTCTTTTTGTTTTATGTAAAAAGGAACATAAGAAAATTCTCATGGACTCATTTCTTGATTTTTGGGCCAAATATTTAATTTTTTTGTCTTTAGGTTTAAAAATTTAAACTTTTAAAACGACATTAGAGTGATATTGGGCACAGTCCATTTCAAGTTCGAGCTTAAGAAAACTAAACGGTTAGGTCAACCCTTTTCAAAGAAGTTAGATTCAAGGATTTCTTTTTAGTGCTCAAGAATTGATTTAATTCGAATTGCATTTTTTTTATTAATTTTGAAAGTATTTGTATTTACAACTTGTCTTACAAATGTGGTGTTTGACATTGTTGAAATTAGTAGCTTGGAGTTCATTTGGCATGTCACGCCCTCGCCTCCGGGGTGCAAGAACCTCACGTGATAACTCAACTTTACAGAATAACCGAGAAAATTCATTTTTATAAAACCCAATTTATGGTTAGAACCTTCTTTAAAGAAAAGAAATTCATTTCCAAAACTTCAAAAAATATTCTGAGTATATTTCTTAAAAATTTCGGCAGAGTTTGCTCTATTTTTCATACTATCCCAAATTTTTTGTAAACCTGCCAAACTCAAACAATCATTTATACTCAGGCACCGCCTGGATCTGATGTCCCAAAACACGGTTAAAACTATTTACTCGCAGCAATCTCCCTTTCATCTTATATACACTCATTTACCAAATGAAAGTCCACAGCTTTCCAAAAACTTAATTCATTCTTCACAATTATTATAGTCATCCATGAGATACTCTTCTTTTCATTATACATTTCAAAACATAAGTCTTATAAACTTCTACTCAAAATATCACTACATATGTATGCTTCTCGTAATCTTTTAAAAATTTCTAATATCCTTACAAATTAAAACACAAATGATTTATAGTTTTTGAGTTACAAAACATAAACATCCTTCCCTTTCATTCAAAACTCAATCCAAGTTTATAATACTCATTTATGCCTTCTCCTGACCATCGTAACCTGAAAAAAAAAATTTTAATTCAACAAACGTGAACCGAAGCTCGTAGGATAATGACTAAAAATGATGTAATGCATGATATGTGAAGTGTGGATGAGCAGGATATTATGCAATCACTTTCATTTATTTATTTTATTTATTTCTCAATTCAAATACACATCCAATCCATATAACTTCAAAAATAATATGAATTTATTTAGATTTCTTGGATTCAAATTTACTTAACTCATTCACTTAGTTCGGCTGTTAACAAACCACATCTATTATTATCAATTAACTCACTTCTTTTTCGTTTTCAAACATTAAACTTTCAATACTTCCCTTTTTCTTTTTCTCACATTAATTACACATTCTCTTTATCACTGTTTAATTTTTTTTTGTTTTTACTTTTATTTTCTCTTAATCAATTATTCAACTATTAACTCAATTCTTATCCATATTAAAACCATTACTTTCTTTCAAATGTTTCAATTCCTGTTCCATGTTTCACTTTCAATTCAATAAACCAAATACTGAACCGACGTATGGTATAACTTATAAAAACCCCTCCCTATTCTCTCAATAGGTTACGCGAAACCATTGAGTAATAGATAGCTCTATAACTCACCACTACAATCATCAGATCAGATATCCTCCTTGTCGGGTCCAGCTTATAGAAATCCTTTTCTATTCCCCCAATAGGCTACGCGAAACCATTAGGTAATAGATAGCTCTATAACTCACCACTACAATCATCAGTTCAGATATCCTCCTCATCGGGTGCAGCTTATATAAACCCCTTCCTATTCCCCTAATAGGCTACACGAAACTATTGGGTAATAGATAGCTCTATAACTCACCACGACAATCATCAGATGTCTGCGTCGGGTGCAGCTTATAGAAATCCCTCCTTATTCCCCCAATAGGCTGCGCGAAGCCATTGGGTAATAGATAGCTCTATAACTCACCACGACAATACCCATTTTACGAACCTCAGCCAAGGAAACACGGTACCCAAATATGTTTTACGGAAGCTAACCCGAGGGAACACGGTACCCAGCTTGCGCAAGTTTTCGGTCTTTCACCGCGGATCTAGTCAATCGCAACTTATCACATCCATATCAATCATCATCGATTCAATATTTGATTAACCATATTAATATTCATTAATAACCGGGAATCTATCTCCCCAATCCAAGTTCACAACCACATAATATTCCTTCTTATTCACAATTGTCATATTATTTTGTTTCCGATACCATATTATCAATAAACACAATTATTGCATCCATCTATTTTAGATTCCAAATCATTAATTCTCAAATCAAGTTTCACATTTTCTCATTTTAATAAAATATAATCTAAAGTCTAAACATCACAAAATTAACTCAATTTCCATGTTTATGGACCCATATATATATCAACTATGAAAGGGAAAGTTTCAAACCCATGAATCATATTCATTTTTTTTTTCAACGTAACATAATTCAAACGAAACATATAAGTTTGGTTCCACATTCACCTATATATTTTCAATTTTCATTGTATCCCAAAGATGACAACCTTAATTTTCTCACCCTTGAATTGAATTGATTATCATAAGGTTAACGCGACTTAATCATATAAGCTAGAAATTTTATCAAGATTTTATCAACCCTTGAGATTAAGTTCAAAATTCGATTACTTCATACTTTATCAAGTTATATAATTCAAACAACTTCACAAGTGTCTTAATTTCACATGCTATCAAATTTTCATACAACCGGATTAATGACTATGAAAACACACTAAGGTCTTGTCAAAGATATCAAATCCTTAAATTAAATTAATCCAAATTATCTCATTAATTAAATTATCATGAGACCACAAACACAACTAAACCAACTTTAGTGTCCTTATATCAATTTTTCCATATCTTAGAATTTAATTGTGAACCCAATTCTAGATCCATAACTTACTACTAAATAGCCCAAGTAACCCATTTGTTTTATCCATCTCTCTTAACTCATGTATTTACTACTTAACTTGGATTTATACACACTTTTCCCCAAATCTTTACATTAAACCAAAACTCCTCTATAAACTCCTAAAATTTCAAGTTACAAGCTCCAAACAACCACTAGGGGTTTCTAATTTATTTCTATCCTCAACTAATCCCAACCCCAATTCCACAAAACCAAACTCAATAACCATGCATGAAATCATGCTTTTATCAAATTTGTCCAATCCTTGAATTAGCTATGGATTTAACTCTAAATCTATAAACTCCCAGTCAAAAGGTTTGAGCAACTTATTAGTTGTTCCAATTTCATCATCCCACTCAACTGACATAGAATCAACTCCAAGTTTAATTAACTTCTATAAAATCCATACATCATAATCATCTAATGTTTGAATTTCTATCAAATTTTCTATTTTACTTTTTTTGAATAAAATTCTACCTCGAACCATTGATTCACATTTATCAGGTACAAAGCTTAAACAAATACTCACCTGTCTCATTCTCAACTCTATGTCCAATTCTCATGATATCCAAAGCTTTACTACATACCTTAAACTAGGCTTTATATTTAAAAATCCTCGAACCTTTAAGTAAATTTATGAATTTAACTCCTAATCTAGTAAACTATAAATTCAATTCTTAATCCAGATCCTCAAGTTACAAGTTTCTAGGACTCTCTAATTACTCTAATATCGTAGCCTCATACTATTCTAATGTAACCGAATCAATGATCCATCATTGGAGTTAGGGAACTTGACCACAATATATCCAATCTCTAAATTAATTTATGAATTTAGCTCGATTTTCCGGAATATTCAAATCACCAGGTTTAAGAAACCTATTTTATGCCTCAAATTCAAAACCCCCAACCTCGGCCATCTTTGGATCCGACCTCTTGACGCTTCAAACATAGTGCTCTTGTTGTGTAAATCTTAATTCTTCCTTGGTAGCTTCCAATTCGACACTTAAACCCACCAAATTTCAGAAAATACATACATACATACATACGTACACACACACGCAGGGATTATCTCAAAATTATAGAGTATTCATGAGATTTGCATAAAAATCAACACATATCATCATACACACATCAAATCTAGTTAAGATCCTACCTCACAAAGCCAAAAAGTTGCAATTTCCAAAACCCTAGCATGTTTGACCATCCACGGTTTCAGCGTCTGGTAGGTTCAACACCAAGCTCCAGTGGTCTAGTGCTCATATCCTTATCGGCAACTTCCAATTAGGTGTACACTGAAACCAATTTTGGAGAGAAAACGGGGATTAAGCAGCTTGGAGCTCACTAATGGCGGAAGAAGGAAAAACCCGAAGAAGAAGAAGAGAATCAGGAAGGGGGAACGGGACTATTTTTTTTTTTTTGCATCCGGCTTGATGGACCTTTATTATCTCTCTCTCTCTCTCTCTCTCTCTCACTAATGGCGGAAGAAGGAAAAACCCGAAGAAGAAGAAGAGAATCAGGAAGGGGGAACGGGACTATTTTTTTTTTTTTGCATCCGGCTTGATGGACCTTTATTATCTCTCTCTCTCTCTCTCTCTCTCTCACTAATGGCGGAAGAAGGAAAAACCCGAAGAAGAAGAAGAGAATCAGGAAGGGGGAACGGGACTATTTTTTTTT
>JAULJZ010150462.1:0-10026 GCA_032270985.1 Heliamphora pulchella | reverse complement strand
TGGTTCAACCGTCGGCAGAATCAATCCGATCAATTGCTCCGGGGTGGCTTCTATCGGCACGCTGGCTTTGCTCAAAAATTTCAGCACAGCTTGCCTGTGCTTGTGCAAGGCCATCAGTAGCCCCCAAATGCTGATGTTGGCTTGTGTATTTTTCAACTGTGTCAATACGGCATCATCTTCCTCCTCTTGCTCTGTCTCCTTCCCTTTTTCACTTGGCTGTCCTTTCTTTAGCTGAGCTGGATTAAAATGTCTTCCACTTCGGGTAAGGTGCTCCACGACATCTTCAGGGTCCCATAAGCTGGGCATGACATTATCAGTCTGTCTTACCTCATGCAGAGGGTTTTCAAATGCCCACAAGTCATTTAAGTCACTAATGGCTGCCCCTTTTTGTCTTTCCTGATCATCTTCGATAGCCCACGTGTTATCGATTTCTTCCCAGATGTCATCTTCAATAAAATTTACTTGATGTTCACGAGCGGCCCAAAAATCGGTCCATTCGGTCCCATCAGATTTCAACACAACCTTGACTAGGCAATAGGATTGCATGTCGTCAACATGTATTTCTTTCTGAAAAAGTCGGGGAAGTATAATTCCACCAAGTACATGACCAAACCCATAAGGCCTAGTTGGATAATCCAACGGCCAATCATCCACCTCGTTGTGCTCCTCTTTCTCATGTTGGTAAACCTGGATCATGGGTCGATACCATTCCCAAGCATTATTGTTCCATTCTTCCATTCTATCTCGGCTGCCTCTAATCATCACGAATGAACAACTTATCGAATCCTTGATAGGTGGAACAAACGGGCGTGGTAGGTGTGCTGAACAAATAAACTGACTCGGGTCTTTAGACTGTCCCAAAGTCACACAATTGACCCCAGCTTGCCTAGCATGATTTGGCAATGGGTTAGTAGTAACGTTCAGCTTTGGGGTTGCTGATGGAGGAGGAATCACTTTGTTGTCAATGAGATTCTGGATCTCATGGCGGAGCCTCATACACTTGTCAGTTAAGTGCCCGTGGCTTTGGTGGAAGGCACAGTATTGGGAGGCATTGTACCTCGGAGGAAGTGGGTCAGGAACAGGCATGGGGTCCAATGGCTTGATGAGCCCCTTCTCGACGAGTCGATTCAGGGCGGTGGATAAAGAAATATTGAGGGGAGTGAAGACCCTCCTTGGCTTTTGTTGCTGTTGGCCATTGTCTGACTGCTGAAGGCCGTTTGCTGGATGGGTGGAAGAAGAAGGATTTAAAAGGTTCACCTCGCCCGAGCAAGTAGCGGATTGATTTTGGTTGGTTATAAGGAAGGTCCTTCTTGGTGGTTTCTGATTGGGTTCTATTTTCTCAATGTCACCGACTTGGATTGCGTCTTCTATCTGAATCCCGGCATCAAATAACTGCTCAAATGTGGAGAGCGTCTGTGTAATCAGATAGCGTTTCAGGGGGGGTTGCAGATTCTTGACTACGATCTGGACTTGCTCCTTTTTAGAGGGCCTGTTTGTCATCCTTGCAGCTTTTCCCCTCCAAAGGGTCAAAAAGTCGACGAAAGATTCCCGATTCTCTTGCCGGGTTGTCTCAAGCTCTCGAGTAGTAACGTCCAGTTGGACATTGTAACAATACTGACTGATGAAAATTGTTGCAATGTCTTCCCACGTTCTGGTTTTAGCTACATCAAGGGAGATGAACCATTTCTGGGCTACCCAGACAGAGATCGGTGAAAGAGCTGAGCCTTCAATTGGTCATCAATCCCCATTGGCGACAGGGTACGAACATACATTCGGAGATGAATTCTGGGATCTCCGGTTCTGTCAAATTTTTCCATGTCCGGCATCTTGAATTTTTCTGGCAACTTGGCATCTGGGAACAGGCAGAGTCCCCCTACGTCGAGCATATATTCCTTAACTCCTTTGGCTTTCCTCAACACCTTTTCCATCCGGTTGATCTTTTTTGCTAGCGCACATTCCCTAGACTGAGCAGTGTTCTCCTCTTCTACTACAATTGGGCAGGCAACCCGCGGCGGTACCATGACTAGTGGTATTTTCGATCCCTGGTTGTCATCCCAAAAGTCTTCGGCATTCTCATTCGTGTTATCTGGCTGCCCATTTACACCGAGCATATGGCCCTGAATTGCTTGTATCTGTGCCTGACATTGAGTTTGAGCTTGGGTCTGCTGCTCCACAGCTCGCTGCATCTCGAAAATAGCCCTCATCAGAGCCGTCAAATTAACTTCATTCTTTGCCATGTTAGTCGATTCAGATACTCTACAAAGTCTGCCTGATTCTGATCTTACCCAAATTCGTGTCAGCTGTATTCTTTCCAGATCAATGGTATCCCACAGAAAAATCTAGATTCCACAAGTAGAATAGCCAGTTTCAGACAATTGACAGCAAATACCCTAGATACCCCAGAACAGCTGAAATTGAAATAATGCTCCTGTCGAGCTCATACCCCCAGCATAACAACTGAACATCTGAAAACCCGGGACGAGAACCAAAGGGGGTAGATCGACCAAATTCTAGAAGAAAGATTTTATCTAAACGGACGGCGTTCCGGTAAGACGACAGTTCTAACCGTCAAAAGACTGGTTTGACCTATGATTCTAAAGGGAAACGGACATCGCTCCGACAGGGAAACATATCTAACTCTCTAGGATTCTGATGAAAAATGGGTAGCATAACAGCAGGATCACACGACTAGCTCTCATGGGTATAACAAAGGAAGCAAACCTAATACAATAACCGAGAGAAACTGATAATCCAAGAAGAACCCGGAGGAGAGAGAAACTACTCTAAAGGTGTCTAAACAAAACATGGGCACCTCCCCGAGAAGAAAACTACTTATGTGAAGGCCACATATGGTGAAAAGCAAAGATTCGGGTAAGAACCCGAAGGAGAAACTAACTTTTACGAAGGATAACAGAAATCCCGGGCCGATCCCGAGAAAAGGACTAGCTTAATCCGAACAAAATAATTCTAACAATATATAATCAAAACATACAATAAAGAAAATACATAGTCCTACTAGGGTTAGTAGCACCTAACTGGGGGGGTCTAAGTTCACTATATGTAAAAGGCCGGGTTTGGTTAATTTGAACAGGGTACCTCCTGAATAGAGCCGGGTATATACCTTCCAAGCCTGGAGTGGTGCAAGACTGTTGGCCTAACAAGGCTTCAATATTCTATTTTGATGATAACAAACTTATATATCTAAATTGTGCAAATTGAGACTGATTTCAGGACATACATGATTAGCACAATTCAAGATACAAAGTGAAATCCATGACGCTTAAGTTCAAATCAAGATCTTTGGAGACAAGTTTTTCTGGAATCAAGACATTGAAGGATTGAAGAATGAAGAACAAGTTGTAATTCTTTTAGGATCCTTTTGTATATTCATTTTCTCTTGAAATTTTTCTTTGAAGCTCATAGGAATTCTAAAAAGTTATAAAATAATTTTTCTAAATCAAATAGTGATCAAAACCTTTTTGGAAACATTGAATTCTGGTTTTTCACATATCCAGTCGACTGAGGTTCTATGGCCAGTCGACTAAACAGGCTACCAAAAATAGGTTTTCAGATTTGCATAAGTTCAGTCGACCGAACCTATAGGTTCAGTCGATCGAAACTTGGTTCAGCCGACCGAATGAGTCTCTTCAGTCGACCGAACAGGTTTAAATTTTGAAAAATTCTGAAAATAGCTAGTTTGACATTTCTATATTGAGCCCAACGGTTAGTCAGAAATTAGAGCCTATAAATAGAGGGTTTGAGCCATTGTTTTACTCACTCAATTCCTCTCATTCATTCTCTTACATACTACTCTTTAGCACTTCAATTCTATAGCTTTTTCATACATACTTTTGAGAGAAATTTCATACTAGATTCTCATTGAGCTTCATTGTTTTATTTCTTGAGAAGTGAGTTAGAGTTTCATTGTTGTATTTGCTCATTTAAGGAGCATTCTTTGTACACCATTATCATTCTTGTTTTATACTTGTGATTGAGAAAGGTGATTCTCAAAAAGAGGCTAATCCGCCTACAAGGATTGTGTCAACTTGAGAAGGGTACATTCTCAAGTAGAGGCTACTCCGCCTAGACTAATGAGAGAGACTCCTCCACCTATTGAAGGAGAGGTAGTGAAATCCTCATACCTATTGGCTTGAGGCAAGGACGTAGGCCGTTGTGCCGAACCTTGTAAAAATCGTGGTGTTACTTTCTTCTTGCTTATTATCTTGTTGTTTCTTGTTACATCACATACACACACTTTTGTACTTGATTACTTATTCTTTATTTGTTCTCGTATTTGCTCTAACTAACAAAAGTTTTAAAAGCAAGAAGTTGTAAACTTAACGTATCTTACAACAAAAGATTTTTGTGTATTCAAATATTTGACTTACAAGAATTATATTGAATCTAGTAATCAACAAGTTTTAGATTATTTTTATACTCACATTTTGATTCAAAAGAGTTTCGTTCGTTTGTGCTTTAATTTTCTATAATATCAATATTAGTCGTACACTTTAAATAATAGGAAGATATATTTAAAAATTTTCTTGCAAGATTTAAGCTGTTAAAAGAAGTTCAAGTATTAGCATCTTTAGTTGTGCTTAAATCCTTTTTCATTTAAAACATACTTGAAGAGAACCTACACTTATACTTTATTTTGTTGAAATAAGAAAAGTGTTGTGATTAATTAACAAAAGGTGAACAAAAGTGTATATCCTTCATATCTTAAAACTAAAAAGGTTTTAAGTTTACTTAGAAAGAAATATTGTTATATTCTTGTATCTTAATCTTGAAGTGACATTTAAAAATATTGAAACTATACTCAAATTTGTTATAGTGTTGTATTTGTTTAAACAAGGGATTTAATTTTTGGTCACACTTATTCTTAAACATTTCAACACAAGGTCTTGGTTATATGTTTAAAATAAATTTTCTTGTGAATTAGATAAGTGATATTTTAAAGGTCATACACTTGTATTCAATTGCTTTATCTAAGATATTTTTTTAAATACCCAATTCACCCCCCTCTTGGGATTACACACATAATATCATGGACATGGTCAAACAATACGCCCGAACTCTTTTACTGCACCTATGATAGTGTACAGTCAGCAAGGGTTGCCCATCTCCCCAACAATCCCCGAAACGGATTAATGTTCAGGGTATCAGGTCGACCAGGCAGGGGGGTTTGAAGAACATTGCATATGCGTGCAAAAATGCAAGTGAGAAATTTTATTAAGAATCAATGATGTTTTCAACTCTAGCCCTCTTATTTGATTTTATAAACCAGTCCCCGGCAGAGTCGCCAAAAAATACTGTGGCGTTGAAATTTGGGGGTCAAAAATAAGAAAAGTCAAAGATGTTTCGAAATATATTTTAAACACCTTTAAAACCAAATTTTGAAAACCTATTTTATTAAAAATGGAGTCGCTACTTAGTTTTTGAGAAAAACTAAAAAAAACAAAAATAGCCACTAATCTTTAAAACGTAAACCAGAGAAAAACAGGGTTCGGGGGCTAAGGTACGAATCGGGGAAGGTGTTAGACATCCCGTTTGCTCAACAATAAGGTTGGCCTCTACTAATCATCATTGGTTGTTTAATATAATTTCTCAAATGCATACAAATAAAGAAAATGGGGGTGAAAAGAGAACATTCAAAATCAAGTATAGAAAATACATAAGATACGTACATAACACTCCAAAACAAATAAGTGTCAACTAGACATCGGGGTTCGATCGACTGGACAGTACCTTTTTGCCGTTTCTATAAATATCCAGTGGGCTGAGATATTTATTTTAAACCTTTCTTCCAAGTTAAGTTTTCCCTTTTCTCTTCCTTTTCTCTAGTTTTGAGGGTCCGGGGCTTGGTTTTTTGTTAGTTTGTTTGCGGATCCTTTTTTTTTTGTAATTAAATGTAGCATAAAAGAAAGAAAAAATACATGATTCCAATGGGCATACCCCAGACCTTACAACGCACCACCAAGAAACAAAACAAAGAAAAAAACCAAAAGCAATAAAAAGGCTTTTGGCTAAGCCATAACCAAACAAAACCCCCCGGGGAACAAACAACCGAAAACAAATTAGGAAGCCAATGTTGCCGCCCCATAATTGTGAACAATAATGGGGAAGGAAACAAAGCCAGCAAAAACACAAACTAGACAAAACCAACCGCCCGTAGGGAGAAGAGATGCCAACACAACAAAACAAAGAGCAGGCCGCCCCACAACCGAAGCTAAGAAACCAAGCTAAAACCCAACGGCTCAAAATCGAAGCTGAGCCAAGCCATGCGCCAGCAAAACTACCAGCAACCTCAAAAACCGCAACAACAATAAAAAACCACCAAAAAATACAGAGACTGGATCCCTCTAAAAAACCAACAAAGAACAGAAAAGTATGGAGAGCAACAAGCCAAGGACAGCACCCAACAGCACTCCCACGGCGCTAAGAGCAGCCTCCAACCGCAAGCAAAAATGGCAGGCCCCACAACCGCCTGCCCAAACAAAACAGCCCAACCAAAACAAAGCAAAGGCCCAAACTAAGACCTGTTATGCTCAAAAAACCCGCAGCAGCAAGCCCCAAACACCATCAGCAATAGCCAATCACCATCAGTTGACAGCCTAAAGTGCAGCAGAAGGTTCACAGGACCGAGAAACAAGCCCGCCGCAACAGCCCCAAACACCAAGCTAAAAATCGAAGTTGAGAGCCAAGCTGGAACCCAGCAGAACAAAGCCGAAGCTAAGCCAAGCCAAGCCAAGCACCAACAACAACCAGCAACTACAAAAGGAAACCGCAGCAGCAAACCCAGAGCACCAAACAAAATTACAGAGAAACAGATACCACAAAAACATCAAAGAACAGAAAAGGATGGCAGGCCCCACATCTGCCTACAAACAGGAATAGCCAACCAATCACCACATAACAGATGCTATGGACAGCCCCCATAGCTAGGAGAACAAAACAGCAAAAACCACAAACCCTATGTACAGGGAAAGGCTATGAACAACCCTCATAACTAGGAAACAAAACAAGAGAAATCCACAAAAGAGAAGCCAAAGAGGACATCACGAGACAAAGCAACCTCACTGTTGGGACTTCTTCCGTTTCGGATAGGTAAAAGCACAGGACCTGAGATGCATAGAGAATCCATAAGAAAACCAAGTAAAGTGAAACACACTCACCCAGAGACCTCACACGCTCCACACAGGTGTATCACTCCACATTCCAACAATGAGATAGAAGCAATTCTCACAACCGGAGATGAAAAACTCACATCACTCACGCACCTAACCTTCCACAGAAACCTGCACAACAACAAAAAAACTAGCAGGGGATAAAGATTAGACAACCTCATAACACATGCACATATGGGTGAAACACTCAGCCCTCCAAGGAGGAGGAAGGGGCAAAACTCACAAAACTCACAATCCTCACGCAAGGACAGTGTATCACACAACCCTCAATAACAAAACAACCCAAAACTCACAGCTCCTCTACATCTTCCATGCTGAGCTGCACAGAAAGAAAGAGCTTATAGGTAATAAGAGTTAGAAACCTCTCAAACACTCGCTCAAAATGTGTATAACTCAACTCTGCAAAAAAATTTCCCAAACCTCCCCTGAAAAGCTGGCCCACCACTGCAAAAAGGAAGGCAGTTAACAATTAGTATAAAAAATATCCAGGGTAACACCCCAACTCTCTTGAATATCCCGATTGATAGGAGAGTCAAGGACCCGACGTCTAGAGGAGACTCTCCCCCTGATCAACGCACAAATGTCCTTAGTAACCTCCTCAGGGCCGCGTCTTTTACCCTGGAATTTGCAAAAATTGCGCTCATTCCAGATACAATAGATAGAAACAGAGAACGCTAATTTACGGATCATGGAACCCCCTACCCCCACTCGCAAAACGATACCACCAGTCCCTCCAGGTGGACTTGGTACAGACAAGATGACACTTGCCTAAAACACAAGACCACACCTGATGGGTAAAATTACAGTTAAAGAAAAGATGATTGTGAGACTCCAAGAAACCCGAACAAAGACTACAATCATAGTCACAGTCGATACCAAACAACCTGAGTCTATCACCACTATTAAAACGACCCCAAATGGCTATCCTGAGAATGAAACTAACCCTAGGGATATGATGCTTAAACCAGACAAGGTTACGCCACACAAGACAAGGCTGAGGATCGCGGGTAGCCTCACGTAAGGAACCTATAGAAAAGTTCCCACCATTAAGGAGCCAGCGGATGGAGTCAAGCCTAGAAGCATTAGGTAGGAACCGAACCTCCCTAGCCATCTCGATAAGGTCCATGGAGATTGCAGACGGCCATCTCTAAGTGCAACCATTAACAATGCTTTGGACTTTTGCCATGCGATCAAGCCCCAAATCATATATAATGCGAAGACCCCTCTCCTCAAAAATAGATCCCCACGGATGCCAAGGATCAAACCACAGGAACGTGTCCTTACCATCACCGACCTCGTATTTAATGAAGGGTTTGATCATAGGCCGAAGCTGAAGGAGCTTATGCCAACACCAAGAAACCAAATCATATGTTTGTAGATCCTTGCTGTACGCATCGTAAGCTTCGCGTTCATCCAGACGGATTCTCGTTCTGATGCCGTTCAGTGTTGAGACGTCGAGTTCTTGACTCTCCGAGGTAGAATTCTAGACCTTACTGTTGTTAAAGGGTATTATATGTAGTTATATGCATTTTTACTGGGTAGAAAATACATCAAATGTGGTTTTCATGTTTTCAACCTTGGTTTTGGGTAAAAAGGGGATTTTACGCCTTTCTTGGTTTTATACATGATTTGGATGCGTTGGTATCCGTAGTTTTTAAAAGGAGGTTTGAAAACGAGGTGTTTGTGAAAATGGTGAAAAACGTATTTTTGGAGGTTTGGAGCTAACCCTCGAAGTTGAGTCTCAACTCTTAAACGTATTGTTAGAAATGGTTGTTAATCTCCAAGGTTGATGGATTGGATCATTTTATACATCTATTGTATAACTATTTTACGGGTTTTTGTAGTTGAGCTACGGTGGATTTTTAAATGATTTTCCATAGATATACCGTGACAGTGTGTGATTTTGAGTTGGGCTTCTATTGCCCCTTGGTGAAAGTCCAAAAATGTGTGCAGAGTGGGTTCGCTACGGTCCCTCGGGTTAGTCCCCATAAACGTGGTTTGGTTATGCTTCGTCCATCGGTCGTGGAAATTCGTAAAGAAGTTTGTTGCCCCGTGAGTGGCTTTATTGCTGTAACTCTGTATAAAACTTGTTATTACCTAGCAGGCCTTAAGTGGTTCAGGACTAGGGTAATGGGCAGGAGTTTATAGCTGTTACCTTTGTTTGTGTGGCAGAATAGGTACATAGGATTTCATTTATATCTTTCTCCTCGGTTGTGTGGCCTGAGTGGAGCATACTGTTTTATTACAGTTTTCCCTTAACTGTGGTATTATATCTGTTAGGATGATATGCATAGTCTGAAGGATGGAAAACTTGTAGTTTTGGAAGAAAAACCTTTTTTTGACTCCTGTGGTTGAGTTTGTATGCTTATGATTGCATAGCCTGTTTTACAGCTTCACTGTCTATTTTCTATTGGGTTTCGGTTCACGGTGTGGGATTTTGCTGTAAAAACCTTTTTCAGGTGGGTATGTGGAGTTGACCTACATTCCTGTGGTAGCAGAAGATTAGCTGTAGTTTTCCTGTTCTGACATGTACTTTTACATGTGATGCCTATTTCAGAAGGCGAGTTTTGTATGCCTTGAGGCGATATACTTATTCATGTATAGGATTGCATGTTTACTATTTATGAGAGTTAAACTGTGGAAATCTTTATCCAAATGTTACAGATTTTTGAGTTGATGGTTTTTCAACTACAAATCTTATTTTCTTAAACGGTGTTTTGGTGGGCTTTCGCGTAACCCTAGTGTTTGGGGTGTGACAACTTACTTGGTATCAGAGCTCTGGGTTCGAATACCTAAGAGCTATGGGAAAGAGGGTACATCACCTTGTGAGGATGTATGT
>JAULJZ010150461.1:0-10026 GCA_032270985.1 Heliamphora pulchella | reverse complement strand
TCCATATATGTATATTTGTTTACGCCTTGCCCGTTGTTGAGAATAGCACGTTTTATATAGGTGTTATACGTGTTATGCATGCGGGGGTTTGGCTTAGTTGCTTCGCTCAGTTTTCTCCCAGCGATGACCGCTCAAGCGGTGGATGTGCGCTCGAGCGGTGGTGTGGCAGAGATGTATGTTGGAAGGGGTCCACTCGAGTGGTGAGGGGAGCGCTCGAGTGGTGGAGGTCTGGCACAGAAATCTATAAAGCCCATAAAATATCTTTTCATGCCTATCTCTTTCTCTACACCTTTTCTCTGCCTTCTCTCTAGCTTTCGAGAGGGCCCGGGCTTAGTTTTTGAAGGTCGGGTAGCAGATCCCTGCTATCGGCGACGTGGGCTTCGCATCCATTTGAACGGATTCTTTTTCTGATGAGGTTTGAATTTTGAAGTTTCGAGTTTCGACTCATCGAGGTAGGATTCCAGACCCTACTGCTGTTAAATGGTGTTTCATGCAATTATATGTATTTTCACCAGGTAAAAAATATATCAAATGTTGTTTTCATGTTAAATCTTGGTTTTTGGGTGAAAAGTGGGTTTTACGCCTTCCATGGTTTTTATACATGATTCGGATGTGTTGATATCCATGGTTTTCAGAAGGAGGTTTGAAAATGAGATATTTTGTGGGAATGGTGAAAAACGTGCTTTTTGGAGGTTTGGAGCTAACTCTCTGGTTGAGTCTCAGCTTTTAAAATGTTTTGTTGGAAACATGTTTTTACATGCTTATATATCTCCATGGTGGATGGATTGGATTTCTTTCTATACATGTGATGTATATCTGTTTTACAGCTTTTCGTAGTTAAGCTACGTCTGGTTTTTAAATGATTTTCCATAGATGTACCGTGATAGTGGGTGTGTTGAGTTAGGCTTCTATTGCTCCTTGGTGGAAGTTCAAAAACATGCACAGAGTGGGTTCGCTACGGTCCCTTAGGTTAATCCCCGTAAACATGGTATTGGATGCTTCCTCCATTGGTCGTGAAAATCCGTAAAGAGTCGGTTGTCTCCGTGAATAGCGTCGGTTGCCTCTGTAAATGGCGTCATTGTTGTAAGTTCGTATAGAACTTGTCATTATCTAGTAGGCCTTAAGTGGTTCAGGACTTGGGTAATGGGCTGGAGTTTATAGTTGTTACCTTTGTCCTTGTGTGTGGCAAAGTCGGTACATAGGAATTCATTTTATCTTTTTCTTCTCGGTTGTGTGACCCGAGTGGAGCAAACTGTTTTATCATTTTACTTTCCTTGGTTGTGTGTTCCGAGTGGAAAAATAATATTTTGTTCCCGGTTATGTGATCCGGGTGAATAATCAGGTTTTAATTACTGTTTTTCCTATAACTGTGGCATGATATCTGTGATGATGATATGCATAGTTTTGAGGATAGAAAACTTATGGTTTTATGATAGAAAAACCTTTTTTGGCTCATGTGGTTGAGTTTTTATGCTTATGATTGCATAACCTGCTTTACAGCTTTATAGTCTATTTCTATTGGGCTTCGACTCTTGGTGTGGGATTTTGTGCAAAACGTTTTTCAGGTATAGGTGAACATGAGGAGTTAACCTAGATGCCCGTGGTGACAGAAGATTTGTTGTAGTTTTTTTCTATTTTTGAAACATGTAGTTTTACATGCTATGCCTATTCTTGAAGGTGAGTGTTGTACGCCTTGAGGTGATATACTTATGCATGTACGGAATTGTATGTTTACTCTTTATGAGAGATGAACCTTGGCTACTCTTTTATCCGACTGTTATATACTTTTACGTTGATGGGTTTCCAACTAAATAGTTTATTTTCATAAATGATGTTTTGGTGGGCTTTCGCATGACGCTGGTGTTTGGGGTGTGACAACTAGGTATAAGAGCTCTGGGTTCGAATACCTAAGAGCCATGGGGAAAAGGGTACATCACCTTGTGAGGATGTGCATGTGCTTGATTACATGTGTTTAGCGTTTTGTTTACATACGCATGATAGCCTATTTAGCATGATGGTTATATATACGTGAGTAAGGAGGTTGGACCGTAGGATTCATTTGTCCTGCCTTCGGTCTTTTGGATTAACGAACTTGGGAGCCAAGTTAGAGACGCGTTTCGCGGACGTAATTTTTAGCCCGGAATATAAGTAGGTTATCCAAAGTGACGTGTCATTCTTGTTAGTTCTCTTCGGTATGGGAGATGTGCTGACATAATCTTAAGTGGCTATGTGTTAGCATACTTATGTGTATTATGTTTTTTACGTTAGCAATAACATGGTGTATGGATGCTTATCCTGTTATGTTGCTTTCATATAGAGTTATGTCCACGTGGGGAAGACGAGGCTGTGGCTGTGATTTCGGCCGAAGGGATGTTCTAGTCCCAGATATTGGGGATGCTAATGCACTCCAAGGAACTATTGACGGAGTAGATCTGTTGCGTGAGATGGTAGGCTCCATCCGGTAACTAGCTGAGGCCTTTAGGGGAAGGGAGTGCGTACCCGAACCGAGGGCGACGGTCGCAATGCCTGAGTTCTGCCGTCTGGACACTCCTACCTTTTCTAGGGATCCCAATTCCATAGTAGCCACGGAATAGCTAGAGCTAGTTACCAGGATCTTGGATACGCTCTAGATAGAGGAAGATGATCAGAGGGTTACTTTTGTTGCCTTCCAGCTGAGGGAGAGTGCTCATATGTGGTGGAAGTTTGCCAGGGCTACAGTGGGAAGCACTTGGGAGGCATTCACAAAGGTATTTCTAGAGAAATACTTTCCTGCGACTCTGAGAGATCGTTACAGGGAGGACTTCCTTTTCCTGACTAAGGGGACGAAGACAATAGTCAGTATGAGGCTGAGTTTACTAGCTTATCCCGGTTTGCACCGGAGATAGTGCCCACTGATGAGTTTCGTGCGAAGAGGTTTGAGAGGGGTTTGAGACTCGCTATTCGAGATCAAGTAGCGGTAATCAGGATGCAGGTCTTCATTGAGTTAGTGGAGACTGCTATGAAAGTGGAGGACACCCTGAACGAGACACGCAGAGATAGGGACAGTAGGAGTCAGCAGAACGGGGGACGCGTATTGTCCCGGGGATGCAAGGACAAGCGTCAACGGACATCTTGTCACGGCCCAAACACTAGGGTCACGCGAAAGCCCACCAAAAACCGTTTATGAAAATAAGATTTGCAGCTGGAAAGCCATCAACTCAAAATTATACAACATTTGGATAAAAGATCCCCAAGTTTACCTCTCATAAACAAAAATCATACAGTTCATACATGATTAAATATATCGCCGAAAGGCGTACGAAACCAGCCTTCTAAAACAAGCATCACATGTGCATCACATGTATAAGTACATGTCCAAAACAGGAAAACTACAGCAAGCTCTCCATCACCACAAGCCTCTAGGTCAACTTTACATGTTCACCTAAAAATAGTTTTACAGCAAAATCCCACACCGTGACCCGAAGCCCAATAGGAAAAGACAATAAAGCTGTAAAGTAGGCTATGCAATCATATGGAGGGAGCTAACTCAACCACGAAATCCAAAAAAAATTTTCTCTCAAAAATCACATGTTTTCCACCAAGCCAACACAGGCCTCAAAAACCGTTTTATCTCATAAAGCCCACATTTTTCATCCTTCAAACTATGCATATCATCATACCAGATATCATGCCATAGTTAAGGGAAAACTGTAGTAAAATAGTGACAAAAAACATGATCTTTATTCATCCGAATCATACAACCGGAATCAAAATATTATTTTTCCACTCGAAACACACAACCGAGAAAAATAAAACGGTAAAAAAAAACATTGTTCCCTCACGGAATGTACCATCACGAAAAAGATGAATATGATCCTATGTACCGACTCTATTAGAAGGGGACAGAGGTAGCAACTATAGACCCCTGTCCAGTATCTAATCCCCATACATCATGGGACTGGTTAGATACACACAGGTTCTATACGGAGCACCACGACGTAACCACTCAATTTCCTGGTTATGACCCCGAGGGAGCTGAGCACCCATCCGTCTCAATTTATGGAAACTAACCCGAAGGACCTGAGTACCTACTCTGCGCACGTTTCTGAACTTTCACCGAGGGCATCTCGTGCCACATCCACGTCATCCCGGTACATCTATATAATCATCCAAAAACCAAACCGTAACTCAACTACAAATACATTTCTCAAATATACATTATACATGTATATACAGATCCATCCATCAACATGGAGATCAACAAAACCTTTCCAAAAAGTTTTCCAAAAAAATAGTTATACAACACATGTATAAACACGAGATCCAATTCATGAACCACGGAGATCAAACAAATCATTTTCAAAATGTTTTTCCTCGTTTCCAGCAAAATGTTCAAAACCTGAGACTCAACCCCAAGGGTTAGCTCCAAACCTCCAACACATAAAATGTCGAGATTTTTCACAAAACTGCCATTTTTTACCGTTTTCAAGAACACCCTTTGAACATAACACATGCCATCGGAAAGAAGACTTCAGGGGCTTCGATTTGAGTACAAGAACGACCCAATTCCGAGTCCAGATGAGGAAGATAACACCAAAACAAAATGGCCCTGCACAGCTAGTCCGCTTTAGCGGACATAGGGCGCTCGAGCGAGCTACTACCCGAGAAGAACTCCGAAAATCTGTTCTTGGTGTTCTAAGCCTCCAATCCCTCAAACACTCACTAATCATCATCTAAACCACAAAATAAAGCCTCCAAACACCTTTTAAACACCCTCGGATATACCCAAACTCGAAACTACCACAGATCCTCGAAAGGAACATTTCAAAATCCGTTTTCATCCAACCGAAATCAACACAAACGCCTTTTTAAACCAAAACCCGGTTTAACGAAACATAAAATGTTGTCTGTGCATTTTTTAACCGGTTAAAATACTTATAATTTCACGTAGTACCCTTATACAGCAGTAGAATCTGAGATCCTACCTCGTTGAGCCAAAAGTTTGACGTCTCGATCCACGTATAAAAACAAAATTTGCCGAAATCAAAATCTGACCTGATAGTTGCGTAGCCCTCGAGGGCGATACCAAGAATCCGCAGTCGGATCGTCGAAAACCAAACCCTGGGCCCCCGAGAAGTTAGAGAGAAGGTAGAGAGAAAAAGAAAAAAACTTAGGAGTTAAGTTTTGAAAATATCTTTTAAAAATATCTAACTCCAGATATTTATAGGCCTCCAAAATATCTTTTTTATTTAAATTTTTGAAATTCACACCATAACTTCCCGCAGCCCCCGAGACCAACCCTGCAAAATCTCTAAACCCGAACATGCGTCAAAATCACATTTTTCTAGAATCTCGCGCGAGCCTCCACCACTCGAGCGCCCAAGCACAGCTCGAGCGGACCCCTGCCGACATACCACTCTGCCACCACACCGCTCGAGCGCCCAAGCACCGCTCGAGCGGTCACCACATAGAACCACTCTCTGGCACCACCCCGCTCGAGCGCACACCCACCGCTCGAGCGGTCATTGCTGGGAGAAAAACTTAACCAAGGAAGCAGACCAAACATTAATTCGTACTCCCGTGAACACTTAGACCATTTCCAAAAAATGAAATGGGTCAGGCTCTCACAATTCTCCCCCTCTTAAAAGAATTTCGTCCCCGAAATTCAACACTGCAACAACACAGCAACTCAATCCAAACACTGTCCCACAACTATCAACAATCTCTGATGCAAACCCAGCAATACTGCACAACAGCAGAAATGCCCCAACAACTGAAATCCCAAACCTGTCGCCACACAGGGAAAACATGACTGGAAGATCCAATCTCCACACAAATTGCGCACACAGGCAAGTTCCGCTGACCCCACGGTCATCCAGGAAACATCCATAAACATTAGATCAAGATCCAACTCGTGCTACCAAACCCCAACACAGAACTCTCGCCGAACTCAAACCACTCCAGCGACAAACGCATCATACGAGATCAATCCACCATGGTACTTGATCTCAGGCATGCTTTATGCTCGAACACAGAGACTATCTCCCTCATCCTCATTGCCACATACTGGCTCAATCACACCTCATAATACACACCAAGGACTATCTCCACAAGTCCAAACACATGACGTCAAACTCCGACACCGGTCACAAAAAATCACGTATTCCACACAAAACTTTTCCCAAGTTTTGACGATCACCGACTTTGATACTACATCGCTACTCTGTTGATGCTAATAATGCCATCACATAGCTGACACACCATTGTCCCAGATAAGGCTCCACACAACCGAAAATCGACCTGGCATCACAGCCACAAGGTCACCTAACTCCGGCGAGTCACTTGACTAAACACGTCACGTAAACAGAACATCTCATAGGTGTCCAACAACCTATATCAACCAAATCATAACTCCCATGCAACAGCACGTCACTGCACATTACTGCGCAACTCAACATCTCGCTGTCCAATCACTGATATCAAGACTACAGATCAACCGCAAAGCAAACAGGATTGCCGTCGTTCGACAAAGCAAACATAGTGACGGTCATCCGACAAGGTAAACATGATGATCATCATCCAACATCAACCCCTTGAGTCCCCAGACTCCTCCATTGAGTAACCAACCCAGACTTGCCTCTTACACTTAGCAAATCCCTCGTATGCAGAACTCATCACGGTTCTTCCGTTCCCAACCAAACAATCACATCGGTCCGAACAGGCCACACCAACAAAGGCTTCTCCAACATCATACTCTCGGGACCACCATCTATACAATCAACAGTTATGCCAAAGCACAACACTTACCACAGTTGATAGTCACTCCTCAACTCCAAGAACTCTACGCAGTTCCAGGTCCTCAAATAGAACAAAAGGTTAGACTCACGAAAGTCTATCAGAAACTTACTTGTGAATATCCCAACTGGACTGTGCCGACAAAATTCCCACTCAGCCAAAAGCAATAATGCAACCGTACCCACATATCCAGAACAAACTACACACAACAAGGATTCTTTGCCGATCACTACAAGGAACTCTGCATCTCTACATCAACTCCCTTAGCATTCTCGTCTACCAACGTAACTTCACAGGGAACAAAACCCAACTGGCTCAACCATCCATTGAAACCACAAAGGATTTGTCCAGCAATCACCCAATCCTGGCGATACACGTCCCTGAGTCACAACTCCAAGGGTCACAACACAGATACAAATCCACTGAGATTCCACAGTCTCAGGACACAGCCAAAACCCGACATCTCTATCCACCCGAGATGAAACAACTCGCAAACAACACGCACTAGATAATCATCTATAAGACAATCATCTACAAGAACTCTCTCTCTCCTTTCATCAAAAGGAAAGAAAAAGGACAACAAGAAACCATGGCCAAACCTCAGCATACTACCGGCGTACTCCCAGTACTCCTCAATACTTAGCCTCTAAAGAACTCTGAAAGTCCTACCTCGAGGCCACATCGACTACAGGCGCACAGCTGCTGTCAATGCTGATCACAATACTCAGATCATCAGCTATACCAAACTCTTAATGCTCAACCTTATCCGCACACACGCGGACACCATCCATCCGCATACCCGGTATAACTCATACCATTGGGCCCAAAACCTCACTACATAAGGTTACGCTACACCACCTAACTTCTACTAGGCACACCAAGTCATGTCACGGTCTCAAATCTGCTGTCCAAGGTACAACTCTAAATAAAGGGGAACCCAATCCAGAGACCTCTCTTCCAGAGTTACTAATAACTCTAACAAGCATGCAGACACCTTCCGCACTTTCGCTCTCAAGGTACACACGATCACAGGCATCGTATCCTACGATTTCCCACTTATCACCCCAGGTCAGCCAAACTACAAGGTCCACTACGGAACCCCATCACTCCACACTTTGTTCCCATGGGCGAACAACATACCCATCTCTGAACCTACGGTGGATGGAACACAAACGACTTCCGGGCATATCACACTCAGGATACATCTTTTCAGCGTTAAGCCTCAGCACTAAGCCAACCACACTATCGAACTTGTCGACGATCCTTTCGAACCTCATGCACCTGGCTTGGTTCCCATACACGATCTCCTAATCATTAAGATCTCGAACAAACCACGAATCTGTATTCTCGTAGGAATCAATTTCATGGAACTGATACTCATCTCAGGAATCCCTACACATTCCTAATCCCATGCTCTTCCCAACATATCTACGGAACTCAATTCTCAAACCTCGAAAGGTATACAACGTCAAAGGTCATCAGAACCACTCGGACTACTAACAACATCCTGTTGTTCATCATCAACGTCTTGACTACTAGGGGATATCTCAAGAACCACATGTTCTGCTATCTCAACAAATGCCCGACCAAGGATTACTACGGTCCCATCCACTATGTTCCCGTCCATACTTCATTCTGAGTACATGGCTAATGATATAGCATGGTTCAAGACGTACCTAATCCATCACACGGCCAAACTCGACTCACAGAGGAGTTCCACCACATACCAGGCAATCAACACTCAACCCATAACTATACCTCTACAACTGATAACGACCGAGTCGCACATAACCAAACCCAAACCACGGTCTTGCCGCCTCTAAGGGGTACAGGTTATAAAGAAAGAAAACATGAAACACGACAACCTAAGGTCGATCTATCATGTTATCTCTACCACATACCACATAATCATGCTATCACATAGCCACAACGATTATGCAGACACAACACCGATACCGAGGAGAACCGACAAGAATGACGCGTCATTTCAGACAACCCACTTAGATTCCTAGCTAGAAATTACGTCCGCAAAATGCGTTTCTAACTTGGCTCTCAAGTTTGTTAATCCAAACCCAAGACGAATCAATCCTAAGGTCCAACCTCTATGCTCACATATATACCACATCAACATGCAACCAAGCACACACACATCCTCACAAGGTGATGCACCCTCTATCCCATGGCTCATAGGTATTCGCACCAAGCGCTCTAATACCAAGTTGTCACGCTCCAAACACTAGGGTCAGGCTAAAGCCCACCAAAAACCGTTTATGAAAATAAGATTTGCAGTTGAAAAGCCATCAACTCAAAATTATACAACATTTGGATAAAAGATCCCCAAGTTTATCTCTCATAAACAAAAATCATGCAGTTCATATATGAATAAATATATTGTCGAAAGGCGTACAAAACCATCACCATCACCACAAGCCTCTAGGTTAACTCCACATGTTCACCTAAAAATAGTTTTACAGCAAAATTTCACACCGTGAGCCGAAACCCAATAAGAAAGACAATAAAGCTATAAAGAAGGCTATGCAATCATATGGTGGGAGCTAACTCGACCACGAAAGCCAAAAAAGTTTTTCTCTCAAAAATCACAAGTTTTCCACCAAGTCAACACGGGCCTCAAAAACGGTTTTTTCTCATAAAACCCACATTTTTCAACCTTTAAACTATGCATATCATCCTAATAGATATCATACCACAGTTAAGGAAAAGCTGTAATAAAACAGTAATCAAAAACATGATCTTTGTTCACCTGGATCATACAACCAGAATCAAAATATTATTTTCCCACTCGGAACACACAATCGAGGAAAATAAAACGGTAATCAAAAACATTATTCCCTCGCAGAATGTACCATCGTGGAAAAGATGAATATAATCCTATGTACCGACTTATCACAAGGGGACAGAGGTAGCAACTATAGACCCCTGTCCAGTAGCTAATCCCCATACATCATGGGACCGGTTAGAGACACACAAGTTCTATACGGAGCACCACGACGTAACCACTCAATTTACGGGTTATGACCCCGGGGGAGCTGAGCACCCATCCCTCTCAATTTACAGGAACTAACCCGAAAGACCAGAGTACCTACTCTGCGCACGTTTCTGGACTTTTACCGAGGGCAACTCGTGCCACATTCACGTCATCTCGGTACATCTAGATAATCATCCAAAAATTGAACCGTAGCTCAACTACGAAAACATTTCTCAAATATACATTATACATGTATATACAGATCC
>JAULJZ010150460.1:0-10027 GCA_032270985.1 Heliamphora pulchella | reverse complement strand
CAACCCCTAGATCCGAGCTTGAGGGTTGATACTCGAGTTGATACGCGTATCAAAAAAGTGATCTGATAATAAGAGACCAATAGTAGTTGGACCAACTCCAGGACTAAAGTGTCAGAGAGGGTTAACTTAGCCTAGACTAGGTCTATTGATGGACAGTTTGACATGACAAAAGGCATTTGCAGAAAGATCTAATAATGGCACTGATAAGTCACCACAAGACCATTAATTACTATGCATTGATCAGAGAGAGAGAGTACAACTCGACCTGCTCGGGTCGGGTCGAGCCCTAGGAGCGGGTCAAGTATATTTCTTCCTATAAATAGCCAGCCAACTTGAAGACAAGGGTATGCTCACTTTTTACTAGCCAAAGCTCTGTCAAAATACTCTCTTAAGTTCTTTTTTCTCTCAATCCCTTGCCTGACTTGATCGTTGGAGGGTCCACCCGTATAAAGCTACCGGCGAGTATCTCACTTCTTTCTTGTGCAGGCGAACATATGGCATTCATCTATGACATCTCAGCCAGCTTAGACGGGACCAGTAGATCCCAATCCTTATCCTCTACGAGGGTGTTACAAGAACAGACTTATGGATGAAGGAGAAACTCAAAAGGAATGTGAGCAGCATAGAGTGTTGTTTTCAACCTTGAAGCTGTCTTATATCAGTGAAATCAGGAGACATCTATGATGATAATAATGTTGGTATGGGTTTTGCTTAACATCGAATGTGAAGAGAAGTAGGTGCATTGATGCTGCTAGTAGGAATGGATTGGAGGAGTGCAAGGTGTCTGATGTTTGTAGAAAACATAATGTGTTTAGTAGCATCAAATGTAGTTTTTTCTGTGTTTCAAGTGTTTTGCTTAGCTCTCTCCTTTGACTGTGGTTGATCTCTTACCAACTTCTGGTCAAGGGGGTAGGCTTTTACATGCAATGTTTGTTTAAGTAATATACTTCTTTTTAGCCGTGCAAAAAAAAAAAGACAAAAACAAAACAAAACCAACTAAAATCCCAAAAGCATAATATTCTGTCCCTTCCACTAGTTGCCAAAAAATGGATACATGTGTTGTTGGATTTGTAATTTCTGAAATATTGTCGATTTTTTAAAAAAACGTGACAGCTAACACTTGCAATAAAATAAATGACAGTAATCTGAAACAATTTCAAAATAAGTTTAAACAGAATTAATATACTGTTTTTCTACTCACAGAACACACTTTTTAAATAAAATAGAACATAAAAAAATACTATTTTTGTATAGGACTAGGAAAATAAATAAATAAAGAACATAACACAGATATTAAATTGTAGAACAAGATTTGCTATAAACAGTATACAGTGTTGATTAAGAAAATCAAAAGCAGTACTGTATTAAGAAACAGAAAAGATTAAAACTGAAATAATGCTCACAAACAGAGACGGTGCAATCGGATCCAACGTTTGACGTTGTCTCCTTAAGACAGATAGCTCTTACGCCTCGATACTTGCGGTGAAACGGACGTCTTCTTCCAGGATAAAGCGACTGTCGTGTACAGGAGAAGTACGACAACCTGCACACGCAGCGAACGTTGCTGTGCAAAACTTTCTCGGGAAACTTATGTGAAGAAGAAAGTGGATGCAGAATTTTGCAGAGTTTCGACAATATGAAGTTGGAAAATCGATACACGAAATGGGTCTGGAACAGCCTTTAAATAGGCGTTCTAGGTGACTGTTCAAATAAACCGAATAGGTACAAGCATCGGTTCGGTCTGGCGGTTCGACCGCCCAACAGGCACGAACCGGTTCGGATTAAACCGAACCCTTCTAACGGTTCAGATTAAACAGTAACTATTTAATTTAAAATTTAAATAATTTAAATTTTAAATTCGAAAATTTAATTAAATAAATTTTCTATAAAAAGATAAGGGTTGACCCGCAACCCACGGACCTGAGCCCAGCACGGCCGGTTGGGCAAACAGTGACGCGTGTGTGGGGTTTGGGTTGAATCCACCGTTGAGTAAGTCCTACACCGTCCACAAAACTGGGTACCCCCAAGGGGCACACCCCTTAGGCTCAATTTGGCTTATATAAGCCACTTACCCAAGTCTTTTCCAACCAATGTGGGATGAAAAAACATATTTATACTAGGATGGACCCTCACCATTTTCTTTTTCAAGCAATGCGGGATAGTTTTAAGTTACCATTATTTTGCCAACTTTAGTGGCACGCTTTTGGAGTCAATTTCTCATTCACCCATTAATGGTTTTAAATGCCACAAAATTCATGATTATTCTACTCATAGAGATAAACAAATTAAAACTTAGAATCATAAAAAATAATTAATCCAACACAAAGATAATTAGCTTTAAAGATAGCTAAAAATCATGTTCTAACTTTATTCAAAACCCATTTTTTGTTCTAGCTTTCTTTTTTCTTTATTGGATTTTTTTTATCTTTTGGTTAATTTTTTAAACTTGTTTTGAATAGAGAAATTGAACATTCTATAAAGAAATAGATTATATGTGAAAAACTCCATTAAAGATCAAAATAAACCAAATAAGCTAGTTTTTTTTTCCCTTTAGATGATTTCTCTCAAATATGACTATATTTTTTAACTTTGTTTTTCTATTCCTCTATAATCATGATGAACCAGAAAAATAAAAATAAAAATAAAAACTAATACAAAGATTAAAATAAGTTCAATGAATTAAAAAATATGAAAATTAATTAAAATAAGCCAATAAATGAATATCCAAAATGGAACCCAAAATTACTAAAGTTTAGAACAAGGGTGGCCCATATATTAAGCCGAATAAGTGTTCTCTTACGGTTTCAACTTTGACAAAAACCTCAAGTTTATAAGATCTTTTATATATATTCTTATATATATAATAGTTTTAATAATAATTTTTATTGACAAGTTCTAAATAAATATTATTTATTAAATCCAATAATGCCTTTTACAAAATATTTATAATTTATTAGGATCACAAATAAAATAAACTAAGCGATCAAATTAAAGAAAGCTTGTACATCTTAAAATCTTTCGAAGAAAAAATGATGTACAAAAACAAAGAAAAATTTGATAACCTTTGAAAATTGAAGTTTCGTCGAAAATAATAAATAAATAAATAAAAACTCATTCAAATTTTGTCTCTTGAGTCCATGAGAGACACTTTCATTATTGCAATAATAACCTTTAGTTTTCTTGAATTGCTAATAATTCAAGGGTCTAGCATATTTTTTTCCTCTTAAATTCCTTTGCTCTCTAGTTCAATTATTTTTACATTAAATCAACTATTTCATAAAAAATATTAAGTGGATTGACACTGCTCTCATTTAAAAAAGATATTAAAAAAACTTGATAATAGAAATTTAATATGTCAACAAAGGAAAAAAAAGAAATTAAAAAGTTGAACAAAGAAGTAAATTTAAAATAAAAGGTTATTATTGAAATCTCACCTAAAGCCACCAAAATTATTTAACCGCCCCTATTTTAGAACAAACTAGACTCTTTTAACTTGCAACTCTTTCTAGCTAGATTCCTCCATAAATTATACCATTTCAAATCATTTTGGGGCCTTTCCTTGAAGCTTCCAAGCAAATTCCCAAGTGCTTTTGTGATAAGCCATTAAGGACTTAACCTGGAATGTCTAAAAAGTTTAAGAAATTTGGCATTTTTAGAAAGAAAAAAAAAAGGAGAAAAATGAAAAAAGTTGAAATATTTGCAATAATTTTTAAGAATAGCTTTTTTTTTTTGCTTAATTTTTGTTTAAATTTATAAAATGTCATTACTTTTTACTTTTAAGCAATAGTGTTTTGGATATTGACATAACTTTTTTATTGTTAAGAGTAGAGTTGACTTTTTAATTTATGATATTATAGTCACTTTACGAGAAAAGATTGTGTGTTTAAGATATGCATAGGTTTTTTTTTTTGAAAAAAAAAATAGTTATCCTTTTAGAGAAAACAAATATTAAAGCTTCAAAGCTAACTTTTTTGTAAAAAATAAGTCAACTATTACAATAAACAAAATCAACTTTTTAGATAGTCTGTTGAAAAAAATAATAACAAAATACTTCGAGACGTATTTAAAGACATTTTCTTTATAACGTAATTTACTCCCACTACGAAAATCTGCTGATGGGTTCTAACAAAATTGTTCCCAAAATACAATAAAACCTTTTTAATGGAGAACAACAATCAGTAAAAATTGATGAACTTCCACGAAATCCTAAAAGGATTTTGATTGAGAGATAAGTGTTTTCGAATTGATTTTAAAAATAGAAAACGGGTGTGATTTTAAAAAACAAAAAAGTGCCATTTCGGAAAAACACAACTTTTCAGAAAAGCTTTTAAAAAATCAATTATTAAAAAATAATATTTTTTGGGCAAAAGGTACCTTTTGGGTTATAATCGAAAATAATTATTTATTAAATTAATCAGTTTAATCAATTTAATATAAATTGTTAATCAGACGATTCAAAATAAAAAAATTAAATAGTCTTTAATAAAAGACGCGATGCATGCAAAGCCATGAACAGGTGCACAATCATAGACTCACCCACACATGAGCCTAACCCATACTATTACCGTGCACCTCACCTTAGCCACTCATAACCAAACAAAAAGTTTTTATATATAAGTTCAAGAGTTAGCAACTTCTCAATTAATATGGGATAAAACCCAAACTTTTTATACAATTAAAAATGAGCTTGGCTCAACATAGTCCAAATAGGATCTTATCTAGGGCAGCTGCAAAAAAGCTAGTTTTTTAAATAGTCCAAACAGGACCTTAAGGGCAGCTGGCAAATAGTGAAATGACTAATTGCAAAGAATAAGAAGACAAGCCCCCTTGCCCCCATATATATAGTAGGCTCACCCCAATTGCAAGAAGAAAATAAAAGTTCGCCAAAAAACAAAGTACTGGGGTTTTGATTTTCCCAGGATACTTAATTCAAAGTTTGAATACCACTTTTTATCTCTTAGCCCACAGGTTTTCAATGGAACATGATGGGAAATAGCAGCACTTGAAATACGAACCACACAACATTTCCAACATTATTAGGAGGTACCATAATGTTTTGGGCTTTGAACATGGCAAACAAATAAACCAATAACATGTGAATGCGTGAGTGAGAGAGAGAGAGAGAGAGAGTATGTTGAGTTTGTATTGAATTTTTCAAAAATAATGGGCACTGCTAATGGAGCGCTAGCAGAGTGCTCGAGCATCAATACTCTAAAAGTGAGCGCCAGCAGTTAAAAAATAAATGCTAACAAAGCGCTAACTGAGTGCTCGAGCAACATAATAGCAGAAGTAAGCGTTTGCAGGGTACTCGAGCGCTGCAACATTTAGGATTTTTCAGCATATGACGCTAGTATGAGCTCGTCGGGCACTTGAGCACCGCAGCGATAGAATTGTAAACCCTAAACTATTTATATTATTTTTAAGATAATTACCATAAAGCAGAGAAGACAATAATGAAATTCTTGATTGAAATAGACATACCTTGAGAACACAAAGAAAGAGATAAAAGATTTGTTATCTGTATTGATTATAGTGGATTGATTCTCTTTCCCATGAACGTAGATATATAATCGAACCACGTATATATGTATGTTCTTTATTATTGCTTATATATTCTATGCGGAGGTAAATCTGAGATAGGACGAAAAAAATTAGGCTCAAAATGTCGAGATCTTCAGCTTAATGGCTCCTGCACAAGAAAACAGGGCGAGACTACCTGGTGAGCTTTGGCTAGAATGCCCCTCCGATGCTTTACGTTAGTGTCCTATAAGTCGGAGAAGACGTTCTAAATAAATTTTGGCAGAATATTGGTAAGTAAAATATTGTGTGCGTTTCTTTTGTGGCATGACTTCGATATTTATAGTTGTCTTGGTGTGGATTTTGGCAGAAAAGTGTTAAGTCTCCAGGCTTGGCCTTGGTGGGAAACATCTTTATTTTTTTGAGGTCTGCTCGACGCTATTTCTTCTGAGGCGGTGGTTTGTTGAGTCATTTTAAGTCACTTCATCTAGCATCAATGCAGAAATATACGGACATATCATCGTCATTAATGTTTCATGTTCGGCCATCATATCGTCATAAATACTCTAAAACCTCCGTTGTTCTTATCATCATTGCATTGTCTGAGATTAGAAGGTCGGCCTTACCGATCATTACTCTTTCAAAATGGGCTCCCCGATTCTTCTAGTCTTTAGCTTATTGGGCACGAGTTTGGATTATGAGCCGGCCCATGTGTGTTTGGGTTGAGCCCCTTTCATTTTTTATTAATGCTTTGTGTGGATTGAAGTCAATTGTGTCCTTTGTACAATAATATTAATCCACATTCATGACTAAGAAAGAGACATAGTAAATATCTATTACGCATTGGATTCACGTTCATGAACTTTAGTGAAATCATTGTTAATATTAAATTTAAAAAAAAAATACCCAACAATGTACTAACCTCGTTAGCAAATTATGAAATGAGTTTGGGTTTATGGTAAAAACCTAAGCATATGGTAATTTTTTTTCATTTTTTTAAATTATGATGAAAATTGAACAACAGCGGTTTGTGAAATTGCCAAATTGGGGTATTCGTGGTTGAGGAAGAGATTAATGGGGTGGTTATTGGGATGAGTGGGCTGTTTGGTTTTTGACTTTTTTGACCATTAATACGGTTATTTTGTAAGTTTAATAAATTCAAGTCAATTAGTAAAATATAAAGAGTAAATTAGGAATTAAAAAATTCGGCTAGCTTCAATTAGTGTTTCTTTTTAAAGATAGTATAAATAGTCCAGTTGAGCTACATTTTATATATATTCCCTTCGCTTTGGTCATATCATTGAAGTAGATATAATGTAAATTTATTTTTTTAAAATAATGTAATTTAAGAGTAGGAATTGTTTCGAATGGTACTGTTAGTGTTATGTTCTTAATTGTCTACACAATTACGATTTTCTCTTCTTCTTTCTATTTTTTTTTATTTTTAAAATTTTTTTTATGCTTGGCGATGTAAAATTCCTTATATGGAGGCAAAAAAGAATTGTCAATTTAATCATTTATTATTGAATTAATTTATTATTAAATTTTATAAAAACTTTTCAATCTTTTGTGACAGGTCGATTCAAGCCTTGGCAAGTTGGCATAAGTGCTCAAATTTAAGATAATTGGACCAAATAGCTAGCCGCCCACTAGAAATAAGCATACAAGTTTTGTCTCTAATTAGTAGCCAAACACATCACTTTGAATTAAAAGTTTTCCCAACCCAAGAACATGTCAGTAATCATTCTAACTTTGACCACTTTTTTTTTTCTATTTGAATTTGATGATTGAGGCCAAAATGCTGAAAATTTGTTGGATAAAAATCATTTTGGAGTAGTCAACATCAGAACAGTTCAAAAAAGATTGGGCATACCTTTTGGGTGAGATTTAATCATCATCAATTTTTAAATAAAATCATAAGTATAATTATACACCTATTAAAAAACTTATACAAAAACTTAAGTGCTTAATTACCAATTTTCAAACATAATAAAAAATATTACTATGTGCAACTAAAGAGAAATTTGCACAAAGATTTTCGTGATTCAATCCACATCGATCTATGCTTACGAGTGAAAGAGATAATCTACTATAATTATAGAGATTACAAACATGAGACATAAACACCCTATTGAAAATGTGAAGAAAATTCATCAATAGGACAAACAGATCAATCGGTTTTAAAATCGATCGATCGGTCTACAAAAATACTGCAAGTTATCCTAGACGGATGGATAGGCAGATTGACCAGGATAAACAAAAGAATTGATCGGTTTGGGGACCGTTCGATCGATCTGTAGCAATACTGCGAGCAATCGAAGACAAATCGATTGAGCAGTCTGAGGATCGATCAAGCAATTTATTTTGGGAATACGTTTTTAAAACTTTTAGGATTGCGGCTGTTCTGTATGTTAGACCTAATTTCTCTTACTACTTTTGTTTCAAAACATCATTTTTGTATTCTCCCAAAGATATGAGTGAAAGTGTAACTCCGTAGACATAAACACAATTTGTCGAACCACGTAAATTTGTGATGAGCTTAATGAGAAGAATTACACATCTGACTCATGGCTGTATTAGGCCTCGTCTAGTCACATTTGAACTGACGGGGGATGCGATAAAAGTGGTAGACGGTAGGAAGCCTCACGCCAAACAACAGAACTCCCACATGATCCATGGTGGCAACAGTCATGAGAGAAATTTTCAATCAAGGGCAACGCCATGAAATGTATTCTCCGATCAAAAAATTAAGTTCAAGAGATTCCTCTAAGAAGCCTCAGTGGAGCAAGAACACTAAACTCGATGGTGGGGATGAAAGACCTTACATGGTAGTTATTAGTTATGCGCTTCCCAATCAAGTTCACCGTTTTCATCAACCAAATATGAGAGAATAACAAAAAAATGAGAGCTAAGTAAAAAAATCTGAGAGAATTAAAGAAAAATGAGAACTAAGTGAAAAAAAATAATTAATAATAAAAAAAGAGCTAAGCAAAAAAATAGAAAAAAATAATAGAAAAAAGAGAGCCGAGTAAATACATGCAATAATAAAGCATTACCCGCAAAGAAAAAAGTACCCTCAGTATGGACTGCGTTAAGCCTAAGAAGTATCTCAACAAGGATTAGAGAAATAAAATCCCATCCCTCCTGAATTTGATAAGCATCATCAACCAACAAGCTAGCCTGGCCATGCGAAAAAACCAAGAGGAATTAGGCTAGTAAATAGATACAGAGAACATAACAACACTAGAGTTGAAAAATGAAGTCAGCAAGAGAACCACAAGAACGAAATTGGTCAATGATATGAGTGATGTTAAAGATCTCATCATGAGAAATAAGTGAAACCTCACGATTGGAGTAACCACAAAACTACACCAGTTGCTTCATTGGACTTACAAATGAAGTAGGGACTATCACCATATCCTAAGAAGAAAGCTTAAAGATAGAGGAAAAGTCCACAATCGTTGGACATAGCTCTTCATGGCCGAAATGAAAAACATGGACATCAAGATCCCAAAGCTGGGTTATAGTTCTTAAAAGAGACCACTCGATCCTTATAGTCTTTAAAGAAAATAGCATGTCTAAACTAAAGTTTATGAAGTCCTTGTGCTTGACCGAAGAGAACTTGTCCATTTACAACAAAAGCAAATTGTTGAAAGGAAATGTCACGGAAAACTAAAAAGAATGTTGAGGGTTTCCAAGATTTCGATGAAGAGCCCCTTTTATAGAGATGAAAGAAGGGGACCACAAAATCAGCATAGGTTTTTGCGCCAAAAAATATTATGGTCGTCATCTTTTTTTCATAGTCGTCATATCCACTCTTTATGGCCATTACCATGTCTAAATGGCCGTAACATCCAATTCTCGTGGCCGTAATATTTATTAATTTTTCTTTGTAGCAGCCAGTGTTGATTGTCGTGGCTGTCACTTTCAACATCTCGGCTACAACATTTTTTGCAAAAAATTTTGACAGCCCCTCCTCGTTGCGCAAACCAGCCCAACTCCTCGTCGTGAGACCTATAGCAACTCCCAACACGAAAAACAGACTTCTTGCATCAATTCTTTATTCGCAAGCATATATCATATATGACATCAAGAGCCAAACAATCAAAAAGAGAAGGGTGGGGTGGGGGATCTTCAACTATGCCGGAACTCGTATCCACCGTGAAAGGATGACCCTCCCGCAATGGTGCCAGTCTCCTCCTCCTCCTTGAAGCTCTCGATGGTGTGCACAAAAGATCTCACATGAAATAAGGACACAGAAGCTCTGGCAAAAGAAACAGCTGACCTGGAACGTAGTATCAGTTTCATAAGAATGCCCTCCCTTAATTCTAGGAATTCTTCTTTGCTTCCATGTAGTATTAATTCGAGGATAGGATTTGAATCTCCCATGATTTGGGTCTCTCAATAACCGAACAACTGTTGGGAGATAATCTAACGCCATAAATATATACATGCTCGGTGATCCAGAAAATACATCTTTATTAACTTTCAACAATTACAATAATCTGAA
>JAULJZ010150459.1:0-10027 GCA_032270985.1 Heliamphora pulchella | reverse complement strand
AAATTGTAAGCATTTAATAATAGGAGCTCAATGCAAGAAGGTCTTGAGATTATGGGTCAGAGTGCAATTACAGTTCTCTAGTGGTGTGAATTGTAATTAAGTATTTTATAAAAATTATAGAAATCGCTGCTGTCTTTTCATAATTAGAGAAATCACTGGTAAGTGTCTGTGTTCCACTAGAAGTCTTACTCATAATTACTCATCAGGTCCCTGCTGTAGCCCTATATATATGCGGGTAGACTGAACCAATTTTATATATCATATCATATTTTGTCTTTCAAGACTAAAGCTATCTGGATTCTGCCGGTACGAGTTCTCGATAGTCCACACTACATTCGAGGATCGCATAAGGAAATACGGTAGAAGATCTTACTAGAGTTTCAACTCAGAATCAAATCGTAGTTGAAGAATCGACCGGTAAAATTATATTTTTCTAAATTAATTTTGGTTACACGGGTTTTAATTTTGATCGTTTGACATCAAAAGTTTTATCTGGAGTCCGTTTCGGCATATGCCCGTCAAGTTAATTTTTTTTCATTAATCGTTTGCAAAAAAAAAGATCTTGACAGTTTTGCCTCAAATAATATGAATGCTTGGGTGTCCATGGTTTTCAAATTGGTGATTTTGAAAATGGAGGAATTATGAAAATCTCAAAAATCGTATTTGTTTTTGCAGGTTTGGAGTTAACCCTTGGGGTTGAGTCTCAAATTTGAAATGTTTTGATAAAAACAGTTGAGACATTTTTTAAAATGTTTTGTTTGATCTCTTTGCTTGATGGATGGATCTTTATACATGTTTAATGTATAATTGTAAAAATATTTTCGTAGTCGAGTTACGAGTTGGTTTTTAAATGATTCTCTAGATGTGTTGGGATAGCAAGTATTTGGCACGAGTAGCCCTCGGTGAAAGTTCGAAAACGCGCGCAGAGTAGGTGCTTCATGCTTTCGGGTTAATTGCCATAAAGGAAGTAGTGGGTACTTTGTACCCTCGAGTTTCAAGCCCGTAAATTAAGCAATTTACGCTTCAATAACTCCATATAGAATTTGTCATTACCTAACAGGTCTTGAATAATTCAAGGATAAGTAATGGACATGAATCTATAGTTGTTACCTCTGTCCCTATTATGACGAAGTCGGTACATAAGATTCATTTCTCTTTCCTCGGTTGTGTGATCTGAGTGGAAAATAACGTTTTGTTACTATTTTTCTTTAACTGTGAAACGTTATTTGCATTGTTTAAATGCTTGGTTTTGACGATGGAAAACATTTTTAAGACTTGTTTATGTCTGATGGAAAACTTAGAGTTTTATGAAATAAAACCATTTTGTGCCTTATGTGGTTGAGTTGAACTTGATGTTATGTGATTGCATATTCTGTTTTACTGCATGATAGTTTGTTTCTATTAGGTTTCGGCGCACATAGTGGGATTTGTTGAAAACTTTTTTCAGGTGTCAATGATCACGAGAAGTTGATCTAGAGGTGCCTGTGGTGGCGAAAGGCTTTACATAGTTTTTTCCCTTTGTTATGAAGATATGTATCCTAGCATGTGTTGCTTGTTTTCGAAGGCATGTTTTGTAAGCCTTGAGGCGATATTTATGCATGTATAGAATAGTATCTATATTGTATTGAGAGATAAACCTTAAGTATTTTTTTATTCCAGCAGTCGTATTTTTGGTTGATTGTTTTACGAGTAAAACCTATCTTTTTGTAAATGATGGTTTGGTGGGCTTTTCACGTAACTTTGAATTTTGAGGCGTGACAAAATTAGACATTTAACATAAAACTAAAAAAAAGCTACATTAAGATAATTATCCCAAATAATTTAACTTTTTTTTAAAAAAAACAGAAGCTAAACCTAAAGCTAGGGATGCAAATTTGACCCGGGACCTATAGGCAGCCTAAGGCTCGGTACTGTGTGAGTCCAGCCTAACCTGGTCAAAGCCCGAGCCCATCCGAGCATGAATATTACACTTGTGAGCCTAGGCGAGCCCCTGAGCCTATGGGCTAGGCCAGCCCAAGACCTGCCCATTTTGGCCCAAGCTCAAGGTCCACCCGTTTGGCCCTCCTATTTTGTAAAACTTAAAATATAATATTTATGTAATTAATTACTTTTGAATTTTGAATAAGAAAATTTATATTGCATTTAATTACTTAAAGTGTTCAAGCTTTTTATATTTATGTAATATAAATATTAATTTATATCATAATTTATAAATTAATAGTAATCAATAATAAGTAATCTATTTTATAAACCTATAATAAACTAATAAATTTATAATAAAATATAAACTTATAAACTAATAAATTATTAAAGTATAAACTTATATAATAAACTAATAAATAATAATAAAATAATAAACTAATAAACTACTAATAAACTAATAAACTAATATTATACTATAAACTTATAAACTTAAATAATAATATAATAAACTAATATTAGATTATAAACTTATAAACTTATATAATAAACTAATAAACTAATATTAAATTATAAACTTATAAACTAAGTAATTAACAAACTAATAAACTTATAAAGTTATAAATTTATAATAAACTACAAATTTATAATAAACTATAAAGTATAAAATTAATAATTAATAATCTTATACAACTATTCAAAAAATTAAAAGAACAAAACAAAAAAACAAAAAAAAAGAGCAAAAAAATAAAATTCCTGCAAAAAGCCCACAAAAAGCCCGGCCCGTGGCTCAAGCCCGAGATTGAGGCCCGAACCCGAGGTTCAAGCCCCCTACACTTGGGCCTAAGCCTACCCCTCCCCCAAAAATCATGGCCCGGCTCGAACTTTTGGCATGAGCTCGTTGGGCTTGGGATGAGCTTGGCTCGCCCGAGCCACAGCTGGGCTGGGCCAAGCCAAAATTACAAGCCTACCTAAAACTAAATATTTAATTTAGACATCCAGCTAAACAATTTACAGGACAATTAAAGCCCTTTAAATTCTAATCTAACTGTGTTCTACCTCTAGAAGAACACAAATAAACTGTAAAAAAAATACATTTCACGGCTAAATATAACAACTCGATTTAGAATGGAAAACTCGCCACTATGCAACAGATTCAAAAAACCAAATAGACGCACCTCATAATTATTGTTGAGATTTTTCATATTATGCAAAATTAAGTCACTACTAAACCTTGCAATTGTTGTAACAACTCAAAACCTTGCGAATTGCGATTGTTGGAGCACCCAAGCAATTGAAGGTTTTGCCAAAAACAAAATAAAGCGAAAGAATCAATGAACACCAACCAGTTCAATCTCGTACACCAGTCAAGAGTTTGGTCGGATATTCTTATCTGCCTCTTGACTCCCATAATTGCATCGAAAAAATAATAAATGTTATGGAAGAAGTGAAGAAAAAATAAAAGTGAAAAGGAGAAATGTGGTAGGGTGGATGTTATGTAGTCTTCTTGTTGTTGCAATCTCTAAAAAAGTGGGAACATTTTTTGTGATGAGCTGGATGGAAAAAGAGGGAGGAGAGACTTGGTGGTGGTGGGTTTTTTTTTTTTATTATTCAAAGCATAATTTGTGGTGTTTAATAATAGTGATAGAGGGAATTTGATGTTTAAGAATAGTGAATGAGATAATTTGAAATAATCTTAAAAATAATAGATAATTTGATTAGAGATAATGGATAATTTGAACTTAGAGATAATAGATAATTTGAACTAAATTAAAGATTAAGTTTTTTTTTTCAAAAAATTCAAATTTGGACCAATCGAGTTGTGACACATAATATTTAATATTAAAGAAATTATAAATTTTTAGAAAATTAAGATGAGACTTTGGAGCATAAAGGACCCATGAAGTTTTATTTTATATAATAGTATAGATAAATTGATGAGAACATATTAAAATATGAAAACAAATTAGGATGAGTAGGAGTAAAATGGGGAACAAAAAATCTGCGTGAATATCAGATTTGGATAAGTGTGGGTGTTGATCCATGAGAGAAAGAGAGGGAGTGGCATATATGCGAGTAGGAATTTAAGATATTCACTAATTCGTAATTGGGAATTTAAATTAGGATTAGTTAGAGAAAATTGGTGAGATAGCTTCACTTGGAAAATTATATTCAGTTGGGATTTTGTAATCAGTGGTTTTCTAATTGAATATTTTAATTTTTGTGATTGGGAATTTAGATTAGGATTAGTTAGAGAAAAGAGATGGCTTCAGTTCGAATTAGATTCAGTTGGAATTTTGTAATCGGTGATTTTCTAATTGAATATCTTAATTTTTTTTATTATGAATATTCTTTTATCCAATTAGTTATTTTGTAAATATTTTTTTAATTTAAAATTTTAGAAAAAAATTTCAGCTCCCAAAATGGTGATTTTTTTAATTTAAAATTTTAGGAAAGTTTTGAAGCTCCCAAATGGCGATTTTCTAATTGGATATCTTAATTTTTTTATTATGAATATTCTATTAGTCAGTTAGTTGTTTTGTAAATAATTTTTAATTGAGAATTTAAAAAAAAAAATTAAAGCTCTCAAATGCACGCCATGTGTCGCTCTAAGAGATCTGTCGGTGAAAACTCACTTTGTTTAATATATATATAGGTAAATATGTGTAACATTATTTATTGCATGTACTTTTATTACTCAATCTATGTGAGATTGAAGCTATTGCACCAAACACTCCCACAAGTAAATATTTTAGGCCACCTACTATAATGCTTCAAATACATTTGTGCCACAAATTTCTGTCATGTTATTTTTCACGTGGGCCTACACAAATGTGGTTTAGATTTGTTTAGGTTGTTACAACAAGTGACATGAAATGATTTTGCATCATCGACCATGTGCTAGTTGTAGAGACCGTTGCTTTGAGAACATTTTGATGATAAAGTCTGATTTGGCTCGTGCTTTAAAGTTATGTTTTATTTTTCTTACTTAAAGTATAAAAATCAACATCCAAAAAGCAATATTTTCTTTTCTTAGTAACGGCTTCAAATCACGAGTAACCAAACAATTTTCTTGGTTTGATTTAAAGTTTAATAAAATAAAAAAATTAAACTTAAGGCAGAATTACTAAATCAGTAGAAATTGCCCACCCCCACCAACAACAACTGGGGGTAGTTGGGACACCATGTCACTTTCTGGAACAGAACATGCTTGGGAGGTTTAACAACCACACAAATCATTTTTGGTAGCTAGCACGTTGCACAAATCTGATGTGGAATGTGCTTTCAATAATAGAAACGTCACACAAGAACAACAAAATAAGCTGCCCAAATTCTCTTTTTTATTTTTTCTCTATCTTCCCAAATTCCTCTATAAATATTGAATCCAAACGCATCCTTATAAGAACTTGGAATTTTTTGGTTGTTGTTGTTGTCATATTGTATATATCATTGGAGGTTAGAGAGTTAAAACGTTAATATTGGAGAAAGAATCACATAAGGAGAGTTTTCATCTATGACACAAACTTGGGATCACTTGGTGAGAGAGGACAAAAGTTATAGGTCTAAAACTCAGCCCAATCAAATGGGACCAAGGCCCTATAAGGGAGGCCAACCCAAAGCGTGCTGGTCCAGCTCTCGAAGAAGCCCGGACCATCTGTTGTTCGGGCCATACAAGTTTGGCCCACCCCAGGTAGGGGCAGTTCGGACCAATGAAGCTCATGTCGGCCTCTCAATGGAAAGATAAGTTTTCATCTTGTATACGATTTGATCAGATATACAAGATGGAAACAAATCAAAATTGGATCTACAGGATAGGAAAAAAATCTCTAAAGAATCAAGAGACAGAATTCTAAGAGGATTCAGCCTCATGAGGTTTCAAACCCTATATAAAGGAATGCACTCTCAAACCTACAGGTACGGAATTCTTAGCCCAAGCTCTTGACTAGAAACCTCCCTGAGAGATATCTAACTTGAGCGTCGGAGTGTCTCCCGGTCATATCAGGCCAGAAGGCACTAACAGTGTTCTTGGTGGTTACAGGAGTTCGACAGCGGAGCAAGGAGCATCCAATGAGTTCGGCGGCGAGGAGCTTGGCCCATTTTTTTGTTTGGGGTCTTCAGTACTGGGCCAATCAACTGGGCCCTAATTGTGCTGAACAAACCTCCAGTTTGTAACGTGCACAATTTGGCGCCGTCTGTGGGAACGACGATCTCGAACCAACGGAATCATGAGCCAGACTCCGACGAGATTCACTGGAAGCCGTACCAGGGGGATATCTCCCAAAGATCCATCCCTATCATTCCAGAAAGGCTAAGGGTCCCCAAAATCCCTTCAGAAGTACGAAGGCGTAGGGATGATGCCTCCCACAATGGGAGGAAGTTGCGCTACTCAACCACAAGTTCCAGAGGAGAAAGACCTTCTCCCCCATCTTCAAGAAATAGAGGAAAACTAGAGGAGAGATTGGTCAGGCGGGATAGGATCATCAACAATCTGGAAAAGAGAATGGAGCAACGTGACAGGGAGATTGATGAACTCAGGCGACTGATCCAGGGGAAAGAGGCCCGAAGGAAGCCGCGTGTGAGGCAAAGAGAAAGTCCTGAACTAGAGGAGACCGAGCATAGTCCGGAGTCCAACAGCCTGAGTCACCCTCAGAGGCGGAGGCGCAAAGAACCTGAGGTAAGCCTAAGAAGTTCTAAAACCATCAAAACAGAATCAGTTCGGCCAAGTCATGAAAGGGTTGTTCAGGCCGAACTGGATCTAAATCAAGATCTACGACTCTGGTTGGAAAGAAGGATGGATTCTCGATTACAGCATGGTAATGGCCGAACAACCCAGGACGTGGCGAGGAAGGCCCTTGAACAGATCTCAGTGTCACCATTGGCCGAAGTCATAGAGAACACTGATCCACCCCGTAAGTTCTCTCCACCAAAGTTTGAGATGTACAACAAAAAAGCAGATCTAGTAAGTCACATTCGGTAGTACAGACAGGCAATGGTGCTCTAGAGTGGGAACGATGCACTCCTATGTCGCATGTTTCCATCCAGTTTGGGGGAGACAGCCCTCAGTTGATTCCACAAGTTGCCACCCGGTTTCATTGTGAATTGGCAGCAACTGGCTGAGTCTTTCACTGCTCGGTCATAACCAACAGTAAACAGCAAAAGAGTTTTGACATACTACTGGCCCTACGGAAGAGTGACGGAGAAACAATTCGGGAGTATGCTCGGCGCTATTGGGAGACCTACAATGAGATTGAGGACTGCAGTGAACAACTTGATGTGGCATCGTTTAAGATCGGGTTGCCCTCTAGAGTCGTTTGAGACAATCCCTCACTAAGAAGGCAGTCACCACCATGTCCGAGCTGATGGTCAAAATAGGAGCAGCATGCAAAAGTAGAGGAAGACATAAGCCAGGCCGAACAAAGTGTGGCCTCGGTTAAGCAGCTTGAGAAGAGGGATAAAGGCAGAAAAGAACAGAAGTCCAGAAAGCAGTCTCAGGAGAAGGAGGAGTCAGTGGCTTACCAGGCCTTGCAAACAATATTTAAGGAGCCCTTACACAAGCTCTTGGACCAGATCAAGGACAAGCCCTATTTCCAAGGCCTCCGAAGTTGATGGGAGATCCGAACAGACGCGATCAGAAGAGGAAGTGCCATAATCATCAAGATCATGGCCATCTGACTGGGGAATGCAGAACCTTCAAAAGGCACTTAGAGGACTTAGTGTAAGCTAAGCACTTGCTAAAATTTATAGATGCCGAGAAGACTGCTCGGGAAGAAAGAAACCGTGAACAGAGCCAAAAGCCCAAGCAAGGAGATGCTCCCCTTGGCGTAGGAAAGATGATCCATGTCACAATGGAGCCCATCACCCGATCTGTTGTTTGGCACATTCCATGAAGGTCGATGAGGGCAAATGGCGAAGAACAGAAGGAGACTCCGGCCAAGGCTAGGTCAAGGGAATTAATTTCTTAGAGAAAGACCTCGAAGGAATACATCGGCCTCACAGTGATGCCTTGGTGTTAACACTGCGCATTGCCAACTATGATGTAATGCGAGTGCTGGTAGACCAAGGAAGTTCGGTGGATATTATGTACTATAGCCTGTTCTAGAAGCCGGGGCTAAAAGACTCAACGCTCAAAAAGTGCATGATGCCCCTAATCGGTATTGGCACGGACCTAGTATGGCCTATTGGAAGGATCACCGTACCAATGAAGGCAAGCCCCACAACGGTAAGTACTGAATTTCTTGTTGTTAACCAACCATCTACGTATAATGCTATTATAGAAAGGACATGGTTCCATAGCTTGGGTGCAGTACCCTCAACCTACCATCAATCCCTAAAGTTCCAAGTGGGCCAAGAGATTGTTGAAATCAAAGGAAATCGCACACGACCAGACAGTGTTTCCTAGCAACAATGAAAAACCCCGAACAATATCCAGAAGTGAAGAATGTAGAAGTGGAGAAGGGCCAAACAATCCATGACTACAGTCGAACTGCCGAAGATAAGGTAGTGGAGGAGCTTAAGAAAGTCATCATCAACCCAGAGGACCTAAATAGGTTCTTCTTGCTCGAAACAAGCATAGTCAAACAGGAGGAGACCGAACTGGTCGAATTTTTGAAGGAGAACAAGGAGGTCTTTGCATGGACACCTTCGAAATGCCTGGGATAGACCCCGAGGTAATCAACCACCGGTTAAATGTGAATTCCCAGAGAAAGCCAGTGATACAGAAGCCAAGGAAGTCGGCACCACATCATACAGAGGCAGTGGTTGAGGAAGTTTGGAAGCTAAAGGAAGCTGGGGCCATCAAGGAAGTCCACTACCCAACCTGGTTGGCAAACACCGTCGTGGTCAAGAAGAAGGATGGGAAGTGGCGAGTCAGTGTTGACTTCACCGATCTCAATAAGGCCTGTTCCAAGGACTATTTTCCTTTACCCTGAATAGACCAGCTCGTTGATTCAACGGCGGGACGTGATAGGATGAGTTTCCTTGATGCATACAGAGGATACCATCAGATTTCCATGTACCTCCCGGACATAGAGAAGACAGCGCTCATTACTCCTCGAGGAATCGATTGCTATAAAGTAATGCCGTTTGGACTAAAAAACGCTGGTGCCACTTATCAAAGGCTTGCAACAAAGATGTTTGACGACCTGATCAGCAAAACCATGGAGGTTTACATAGATGATATGGTCGTGAAGACTAAGCACCCAAACACGCACCTCGAGGATCTGGGAAAGACATTCAAAATCCTCAAGGCATACAAGCTGAGGATTTACGCCTCAAAGTGTGCCTTTGGGGTAAGTTCAGAAAAATTCCTAGGCTTCCTTGTCACTCACAGAGGAATATAGGTGAATCCCGAACAGATTTTAGCCCTCCAAAATTTGAGAAGCCCACAGAGTATGAAGGAAGTCTAGAAATTGACAGGTATGGCAACAGCACTTAACTGCTTCATTAGCCGATCATCTGATCGATGATATCCATTTTTCAAAGCAATGAGGAGTGCCAGTTAGTTCGCTTGGAATGAGGACAGTGAGAGAGCACTTAAAGAGCTGAAACAGTACCTCTCTTCCCCACCATTACTAACGGTGCCGTCCTCCAGTGAGACACTATTCGTGTATCTCGCAGTTTCAAGTCGTGCAGTAAGTGTCATGCTCCTGAAGGTAGAAGACAAGATCCAGAAATCAATCTACTACGTAAGCAAGGTACTTCTTGACCCAGAGATAAGGTATTTACCCTTGGAGAAGCTGGCCTTGGCACTGGTCGTAGCATCTCGCAAGCTCATCCACTACTTCAGAGCTCATCCAATCAAGGTAATAACCGAATACCCCCTACAATCATTACTTCAAAAAATTAACTTTTCAGGGAGAGTTGTAAAGTGGGTTGTGGAACTAGGGGAGTACGACATCACCTTTTGTCCTAGAACAGCCATAAAGGGCCAAGTTTTGGCCAAATTTATAGCCGAATTCAGCCAGGAGGAGTGTTCGGTGGACACTGGGGGGAAGCCACCAAGCCCGTAACCCTGGAAAATGAGGACTCAGAGGATACTTGGAGGCTCTACGTGGATGGCTCTTCATGCAACAAGGGGGCTGGAGCAGGAATAGTACTGTATAGCCCT